>APFE031591864.1:773572-800491 GCA_000404065.3 Pinus taeda
TGTCAATCCTGGAAGTGACAAAGTGGCCATATGGGGTGGACCAACATCTCCCTAAGAGGAGAAGGGACTAGGATTTCCTTCACGGGGAAATCCTTGGTTGGTAGACTCCATTTTCTCAACCTGAAGATCAACTGGGGAATTGGTGACGTTATTCCGATTAAAATAAATTTTTAGACGCTTGGACACAACTTGCTTTTTCAATTTTAAAGAGTTGAGAAAAAAAAAGATGACTCTAGTCGCCTTCGATTTGACAAGCACTCAGAGGACCTTTTCCTTTAAGGAGTCTGAAAAGGAGCAAAATTGACTTCTCTGGAGATCTAGGCAGAGAGGATTACCAAACCAATCGTAAAACTGTAGAATACTTTTTACGGTACGATAGTCAATCTTCCCGAATGCTGTGTTCGATGCATTACGATCGATAGGGTGGCAGACACGGCTTCCTAAGGATAAAGGATGTAGCCTATTGTGGTCTCCCAATATAATACGCGACGGTACGTGGGAGCACAAGTCCCGTACTGGCACTTGCCGTCTCAGAGTGGAGGAATCACCCAACCAACACTGAAAGCAACAGTTACCAGGTTTTACGACACCAGAATACGTCTCTAGCCTAGACATCTAAATGTTGTGTGTTAAGTTCCAAAGCATTGTTAGATTCATTGGATTTATTTTAAGTTGATCTTACTTAACAGTTTGCCTTTTTGGTTCACCACGTGATGTATGTATAATTCCTAAATGCAGTCTAAGATGATAAACAAATGTTTTATCTTCTTTCAACAATGAAAATCCTAGCTACTAAAGGGAAGAAAGTCAAGCATCTTTTCTTCACAGAGCATAGAGCACACGCTAGAATGCACAGTCCTAAATCAAGCCAAGCATTCAAAATGAAAATGCACATGCATGTATTTGTTTTCAGCTCTCTTAATGTGTGAATGACATTAAGAAAGCTATGTGCAAAGTTGAATTATTTTTAAAGCGACAGTACTCAACAAAATTCTCTTTCAAAACGAAGTGAAAGTAAGAGAGACACTTTGCAATTTTGAAATGGAAATTGATTTTCGACACTTTAAAACTAGTAATTCAAATCCTATGCAACAGTAACTGTATAATCGATTATCTAAAACAATGGAATTGCTTTCTAAAACTGAAAACGACATCTACAACACTTTCAAATCTAGAGATGACAGTTCGACTATGCTACTTTTTGCAAAAGAGAACTAAAACGATGCACAATACATAAAAAACATTTATAGTTCTTTGCACTAAGGAGGTGGAATAATGCAAGAGAAGGGGATTTTCACAGAAGTACACTGATTACAGATAACAAAACTCTTGAATAAGACTGAAAACAGTGAGAAAAATCCACAGTCGGAGGGGAAAGTCAATCCTCCCTGACCATCGCACCTGTTACACAGTGAACTCAGTATGCAGCGCACCTACTCCATTCGGGAAGTACGATGCATACAGGCTGCCTTGAAGGCAGGGTGTGATGGTAGCAGTACGAGACTTTGAATGAGATTTCACTCAAAGTTTGCAATCTAGTTCAGGTGTTTAGGCTGAATAAGTAAAGATCAATGTATGTAAAACAGAGGGGTGATCTAAGAGGTTACTAGAGCCACCACTTAGGGAAATTAGATTGCTTGCAGATCTATTGTTTAATTCATAAACAAAACACAAAGATTGACTGAAGCAGCATTGATCTACTTTGCATTTGTATGACAAATGCAGTTCGAAGGCTAGCTGGCTTGACTTCAGGCTCCGTCTGTATGTTTATGAAAGAAACAAGGATAGATAAACTAACAAGTAATCTAGTTGCTCCCCAGCGGAGTCACCATTTTGTTATCTGGGAATAGTGTCCACTCGGAGGCTGCTATTCCCACTAAGATGGGTGTCTATCTTAGAAACAAACAATCAAAGTCTACTATTCTTTCCTTTTATGAAAATAGATGAGAAGAAGACCAAGAGGGCAAACTTGAGTCTTGCGCTTGATTTCCTCTCTTTCTTGATAGAGTTTCACCGCTTCTCCTTTGTCTGCCAGCTTCAAAAGAACCTATGGAATCACAACAACATACTATTATGCAAGAAACAAGGATCTAAATTCATAAATAATACAGGATCAGATGTGCATTAACCATATACATGCATATATAAACAAGTACACAAGAATATGGAAGGAAACAAGAATAACTTTATTCAGATGAAAAATAGCAAGAGGATTACAACCATGTGCTCTGACCCAGCATCATCCTCCAGCTAAGAAGCCCTTCTTCACCTCAAGCAAAGCTAGATCACCCAAATCTGTGAATGTACACCAGAATGACAACAACACTTTTCTATAAGATACAAAATTCCAGCCTCTGGATCTCTGTGATGAGGGATCCATATATAGATGATTACAGAGAGGTGAGTCATCTTTTGGGATCTTGATTAGTGTCTTCTCTTTGATAATTCTTGCTTCCACTTGGAGAATGATGATATCTTACTCATCCTTGGTCGAAAATAGAGAGGCAAGTGTCAGAGGGGAAGCTTCTGGAAGATTCCATGATCTTCCACCTCGCGTTTTTGTCCCTACCATTTGTCCATTCTTGACCATCGCACCCTACAGAGGAGAAAATCAGTATGCATCACACCCTGTACATTGGGAAGGTGATATGCATCGCACCCTCTACATTGAGCTCTCACTATGGTCCAGTTTTGACCATTTATGAGCAGTTTTCAATGGAGAACTTTTGGGAGATGATGTAATCAGTTGACTTTGTTCCTTTAGGCAGTGAAGCAACACTTTTAGGGACTTAAGAGACCTCAGTTTATGGACATTTATGATTGGGGTTGAAGTGCCCAAAAATGTCTATAACAAGCCGAGAGGTGATCACATTGGGCCTGACTACCCCATGATTCTGCCATTCCTAGAGAGAAATTTAAATCTCCCCCTATAATCAAGTTTTCAATTTGCATGAAGTCAGCTTCCATAAGTCTGCCCCAAAATAGTTCCCTATTGTGACATGGGCCATAAATTTTGATGAGCTTGAAAGGATGGTTGAGGTTCGAGGATGTAATGTTAGTGCCCAAGAAACCCTCACCCCCTCAAGCATTGTGTAATTTTATAGATCTTTAATTGAAGCCCATGGCACAGTCGCTCGAGCAGCCCTTTACATCTAGACAACGGAAATCCCAATTTGGTAGGAAATTCAGAAGCAAAATTTTAACCAAACTCCCTTCTCCCAGCGTTTCTTGCAAAAATATGACATCGAGTCTCTCATAAAGACATAACCTTTTAAGAGCCTGTTTTTGGTCTGGGCTGGCTAGGCTCCTACAGTTGAAAGAGAGGAACTTCATGGGAGAGAATTGTGTGGGTTTCCAATTGCTCTAAGGACCCAATCAATGGGGGCTTGAACCCTTGAAGCTACTTCAATATCGACCCTCTTAATGGCTTTAGAGAGTTTGGATTGTCTGCCACGAGGGGCTTTTAAAGGGATGGGAGGGAGGGGATCCACTTCCAACCCATAAGCCAGGGGATGAGAGGTAGGGAGAGAGAAGAGGTAATATTGATGGGATCCACTAGAAGTCGGGCTACCCCCCCGAGTAGGATCGGGTGGCACTGAGCTAGTAGAAGGATTGGAGGCTATGAAAGAGGGAGGGGCCGAAAAAATAGGGCATATGGGGAACACAACTTTCTAACCTCAGAAAACAACCCAGACAAACACATAGAAGCATAAACAAATTCTGAAACCATAAAATCATTTGAAAATAGAGGAGGAGGGGGGGAAGGAGTACCCACGAAAGCCAAATCTCTGGCTCGTACTCTGGTGAGAGGAGCCACTGAGGTCATTGAGTCTGGTTGAGAGTATGGAAACTTTAATCCTTGCAAGTGAGGCTCCGATTCTTCGAGAGGATCTGCTAGTGAATGGAAATCCACCTCCATCGTTTGAGTGCTAGTTGATACCAGTGACTTAGGAGGTTCTTTTTGCTTCCCGAATAGTAAGGTACAATCTTTGTACAAATGTCCCACCTCATGGCACCTTTGACAACGGAAGGGGATGCCTTCGTAGTCTAGAATCTGTCTTCTAGTGATTTCACCCATCTAGAGCAAAAAACTCTCCACTAGGCCCTCTCTGGTGTCAAGATGCACCAGAATGCGGGCTAAATCCATGTAACCAGTGTCCGAGTAAGCCATGTTGTGGTCAAGATACACCCCTAAATCATCTCCAATAACTCTGAAGATCTCCTTTTCCCAAAATTAGAGCGAAAGGCCTGGAAGATGGACCCATATCGGACCAGTGCCCGGATTTTCTTTCTCAAGGTCAAAAAGTGGTGACCATCTCTTCAACATCACTGAGGTCATTTCAATGTGCCAGTACCTCGTCAGAACCCAATCCACCTAGTCCGACTGTGAAAAGATAAGGGAAAACCACCCCTGAGATAGGGTGATGATGCCAAGTAGCTGCACCAACAAATTCCCCCATACCTCTGTGGTCCATTTCCTCAGCTGCCCAGGTGTATAGTTTCTGCCCCTAACCTTTCCCACAAACATGGTGCTCTCCATTAGCACCATTTGGGCCATTGAAATGCCCTCCCCGAACACTAGGCGATGGTCCCGTTCTCTAAATTTTGAGTGCTTGGAATTTTCCTTTTCTCTCTGTCTTTGTTGATGTGCTGCTTGGGTGTCCTCTGCTTGAGGGTTCTCGTCCGAGTTTGAGGACCTATTTTCCTCAGTGCTAGTGTCTTGCCTATCTATGCTGTTGAAATACCTAGAGGGGTGTCCTAAAACAATGGACAAGTGAGCATAACGGATGGGCACTGAATCGAGGAGGCCAACATATGATCCAGCAATACCTTGTTCACCGAGAAGCAAGCCACTACTACCCGCCACAGTGACTCCCACACCCTTGTGTGAGTTCGTAATAATTGGTTGTGCCTGAGACCAGTCTTGGAGCTCAGATGTTGAGGGTATGTAAAGAAAGGGAGACTCAAAGCCCTCAATCAGACTAAATAATCCCTCTGAAACAACTGTTCTTGGTTATTTTTTACCCATCTCCTGAAATGTAACCTCCATTTCATTCATGAGGGTGGAGAGTTCTGTTAATTGAGAAGCCGGTAAATGGTTACCCTCTGGTGAAAACTCAGCTAATGATGGGTGTATGTAATCAACCCAGATGTCTTCTGGGGTCAATGAGTCTGAGGAGTAGTCTAGGCGCTCTTCTTCCTCCAGAATCCTATTGCTGTAAAAAACTAGGGATCGTTCCAAGAAAAAAAATGGGTAATGACCCCTCCTGTCCATTGACCGGTGTTGAAAAGGGGAACCCTCAGAACCCGTCGACTGGCTGGTACGAAACCCTTCACAAACAACTAGGGCAAGAGTCATAACCATTCAGGTATAATCCCCGGTGAGAAAAAATCCTTCCAACTGTTGACAATGTCACAGACTAATCTCATGGAGACAATAATGGTAGACAACCTCTCCAAAAATTTGTAAAGACCAAATAAAACAAAGGATAAACCACCTCGAGACCGGGCACCTAGTTAGGGTAAGAACCGCATCCAGTGAGGGGACGATAGAAATTATAGTGCCTCCGTGTAGACCCAAGACAAAATGAAAACCAGAAGCTGTCAGCAACGATAACATTGTTGCTCATGCATTTTCATGAAAAGACCTCGATAAAGACCTAGCCCCGCCATTGAAACCAACCGTTGACATCCATCGCTCGAAAAAAAACCATAACCTTCCAGCATAAACATAATCATACATTACCATAATCACATATTAATTTCATACTATGCTATAGAATATATTTCTCAAAGCAACGATCCAAAATTATTAGAAAACCTAGTTAATCCTTCTCTTTCAAACTTAAGACCATGAATGTGAAAATAACTTATAATCAAGTAAATAACATATCTACCATCAATTACTTCCCACCATAATTTAAGCAAGTCTTTGTATTAAAAATAGATATAAATAAGATGTAGAAAATATACTTACAAGAGTTACTTCCCACCATTATTTATGTTTTCTTCAACACTTATGTAGGAGTAAGGTTATAAATTTATTACACATCTCAATTTATTAGTTATTTCCAAAGCAAGACTATAGGATGATTTGTCTATAAAACATTATAATTTAGCATTGGACAATGTAGCTTATAACTATTTATGCAATTTTTTCCAAAGCATAATTTCTAACTTGAGTTGGAGGGGCTAAGCTACCCTGCAAAACAAAATTACAATGTAACCAATTGAATTTTATTGTTTTTATTAATTCTGACTTTTTAATATTAAATGAACCAAGATTTAAAGATTTACCCACAACATGTCCACCATGCTCTCCTCTATATTAGTTTTATCCTTTTATTATTTTTAATTAAGCCCCTATACTGTGTTGTAAAGGCCGCCTCTCATCATAAGAATAATAATTTTGTTTATATATAAGCTTTTCATCGAAATTATATATATATATATATATATATATATATATATATTTTAAATTAATGTAATATTAAAAATTAATATAAAAATGAGTTTCTTCATAATCATTACTACTCGCCAAAATTTATGCGAGAGTAAAACAATAAATCTGTAGACTTACTAGTGGTTACTACCCATCAAAATTTATGCAATTAATTTATCTACTTCAGATCTCAATTTATTAGTTCTTGTCAAAGCAAGACTATAGCATTATATTTTCCTCTTAACAATTATTAATTTAACATTGACCAATGTAGCTTATAATTTTTTATGCAATTTTTCCCAAACATAATTTTTAATTTGATTTGAGTGGTAAAAACTAGAGTCCCTTATAACAATTGTTTTAATTTTTACATTTTAATTTAACTTTAAAATGATCCAATACTTGTATAAATACATATTATTTATAATGTTATATCAGTAAAAATTATTTATACTCATTTAAAAGTTTAGAAGATGCGCATAGGGCATAAAATAGAGTGTGATGGGGTGTATTGTTAAGTCACTCCCTGATGTGAAAGTCATCAGTTTGAAACTACATGGGAAAAAACCTAGTCATGTTAAGATTGAGAATTTTGACAACTTAGATAGCCCACAACTTAGATACCTTGAGTAAAAATTTCTCAAGCAGAAAATTAAACTTATAATTATCTCTCACAATCCCAAAAGATTTTAGCAAATTATATACCCTAATAAAGATTTCTCAAAACAAAAATTAAAACTTATAATCACCTCTCAATATATAATGATAATAACTATAAAAAATATTAAATATAAAATTAAATAAGTAATATAGTTTTTTCTACCGGGAAATTATTTAAACGTAATAACAATAGTTATTGAAAATGATAATGAATATATGTTTTTACAAATGATAAGTTTTCCCAATGTTGAAAAAGATAGTTTTTTCGTTTACTACGGTGAATGCTTTTTTAGAAGTTTTTACAGCCTAATTATATTGTTTTATTTTTTTTCGTACGAATTTTTTTCTACATAATATTTAATTATTTGATTTAATTTATTTATGTGTTATAGTATTTATAAAATTAGTTTTTATATTAATTATTAAATGTGTTTTAACATGATGTTTTTAAAGCAAAATTTTTTTTATAATATATATATATATATATATATATAATATATAACTTTTATAATTATTATTTAATTTTAGTATGAATATTTTCAAAGTTAATAATTTAATGGAGATAAATATTTTTGGTGAACTGTGTGTTGTTATTACTCACAATTATACCAGATGTTGTAAAGATAATATGAAAATAAAATATCATATAGCACTAATTAATGCTTCTTTGATAACTGTTGAAAGACATAAAAATATTAACAAAAGGCAAGGACCATGCTATAATGAAATCTTATTCAATACTTTTTCTTTGAGCTTTACAAATCATGAGGCCTATGTTGAAGTTAAAGATGGATGGATTTTTTTCTCTTGAGAATATATTGTTCTATGTTATATTTTCTTTAGGTACTCTTCTTGCCAACCTGAAGAATGCTAAGATTGTACTATAATGAACCTAGATTTTTGACAAATCCTACTTCCATATTGATGAGGGTTTTATATAGATGTGGTTAACAATTTTATGTTGATTTGATTTCATACTCATTGAGTATGTTTTTTCTTTGTGGGTTCTTGACCTATTAAATATTGTTTAATCTACTAAGTTTTCATTGTATTTCTGAGTGTCTTAAAAGGAAGTGATTTATATTTTATTAGTTGATATGAAGTTGGTCACTTTTGTTCTTTGTGCATATAGTAAAAAATATATGGAAAGGTGGCTTTTATCACTTCAAAAGCAATAAATAGAAGGCTATTGAGAAAATAATTCCAACACTAAGAGAGATTCAGTAGCAGTTGTGGAATTGGCGAACATGTCTTGCTTCAGGGTGTTGTCTACTGGGCATAGCTTTCTTGATCTTGTATAGAAGAAAGTAAATTTTCATTTATCTTATACTACATTAACCATGAAATTGCCAAAATTCAGGGCACACTTGACATCACATTTGTAGAGAAAATTATAACATAGTATCACACTTTTCTTATCAGATCTAAATGCTCTTATATGTAGCAGTGGTGACTTTCATCACTTCAAGAGCAGTAAAAACAAGTATATTGAGAAAACAACCCCAATGCTAAGAGAGATTTGGAAGCAACTATGGAATTGGAAAACTTGTCTTGCTCTGTGGTGTTGGATATTGGGCATAACTTTATTGATATTTTATAGAATACGACAAACTTGCATTTAACTTATACTACATTAACCATGAAATTGCCAACATTCAGGGCACACTTGCATCACCTTTGTAGAGAAAATTAGAACAAAGTATCACACTTTCCTTATCATATCTAAACGCTCCTATATGCAACAACTACCTTGTGCCTCATAGTTTAAATTTGTGCAAGGAGGAGGAGTGTTAAGGTGCATGCTAGAATAAGAAGAAGGGAAGTCAAGATCGAGCAATGTATGAAGAATCTTGTTTGGGACTTGAGATTCATGTTAGAAAATCCTTATTTATGCATCACACATGCTTTGATAATAAGTTTCTTGATTCTCTAAGGTGATTTAGAATAGAAAAAGTCAAGCGACCTATAAGCTCCCTATTTGAGATAATAGTATTAATTGGAGAGACATGATCTAGAAAAGTACTATGTTAGTTTAGTTTCTTGATAGCTAAAATTATCTTTATGAGCGACCTTGTACTCCCAATACTATGTTCATCAGGCTCAGGGATATGTTAGTTGTATTACTATACATGAAGCTCATGAGCATAACTTAAGCACAAACCTATTGTTAACATTGCTTAATAGAGATGCATGTTAAAGAGACCATACTTGAGGCTTATCATAATATCTGTAACATATGCACATACATTATCGGATTATCTTTGGGTTTGCAATATTTATTATGTGATGGAAAATAAATTCCCCTTAGGTATTAAGTACATTGCAGTGATGACATGGACTCTTCACAAAACTCACTTGTGAATTGGGGCTAAATTAGCCAAAGCGCAGTTGTTGAGATGCAAACATTATCAACACTTGTCCTTCAATCGATAACATGGGAAAAAAATCCAATTTGACAATTGTTTCTGAATTTGATTGAGCTACAGTTGTTTCAAAATTTGGACGACCTATAGGGACAAGGGAAGGGTACCAGGGCAATTTTGGAATTTCTAACGCACTAGCAGATTGCAAACAAATCCTGTTTCGATATTGATGAGGGTTTTATATGGATGCCGTTAACCATTTTTTGTTGATTTAATTTCATACTCAATGAATACATTTTTTTCTTTGTGGGTTCTTGACCTATTAAAGATTGTTTAATCTACTAAGTTTTCATTATATTTCTAAGTGTCTTAAAATGAACCGATTTTCATATTTCATTAGTTGATATGAAGTTGTTCTCTTTTGTTCTTTTTGTAGATAGTAAAAAATATATGGAGTGATGGATTTCATCACTTCAAGAGCAGTAAAAAGAAGGCTATTGATAAAATAATTCTATCACCGAGAGAGATTTAGTAGTAGTTATCGAATTGGCGAACATGTCTTACTCTGCGATGTTGGCTACTAGGCATAACTTTCTTGGCCTTGTATAGAAGAAAGAAAATTTGCATTTATCTTATACTACATTATCCATGAAATTGCCAACATTCAGCACACACTTGCCATCACATTTGTAGAGAAAATTATAACAAAGTATCACACTTTTATTATCATATCTAGAATACTCCTATATGCAACAATGGTGGTTTTCATCACTTCAAGAGAAGTAAAAATAAGTCAATTGAGAAAAAAACTCCAGCACTGAGAAATATTTGGTAGCAACTGTGGAATTGGAAAACATGTCTTTCTCTATGGTGTTGGTTATTGGGCATAACTTTCTTGAACTTGTATAGAAGACTGTAAATTTTCATTTAGCTTATACTACATGAACCATGAAATTTCCAACATTTAGGGCACACTTGCCATCACATTTGTAGAGAAAACTACAACACAATATCACACTTTTCTTATCAGAACTAAATGCTCCTATATGCAACAACGAATCTGATAAGGGAGTCTCAACATCAACTAACAAGGTTCGATTCCATATGGGATTTGATTAGTTGTTTAGTTGAACTCTAGAAGCTTGTTTGTTTGAGAGGGCATTAAAGCATTGTCACGACAATAACATGCATGGTATCATGTTGGCTCATGAGTCATTGTTTCCATTTGAGAATGTGTTCAAGGGATGTGTTCTTATATTTCTCTTTAAAAGAAGAATTTTCATTCAGATATTATTATATTTAAAAGAAAAGAAAGTAGTCATTGCCTTGAAAAGAGTGCATATTAATATCATTTGTATAGCTTATACAAATTAAAAGATAAGTTATGTGTGTATGAATTCCTGAAAATATTACATCGCCAGATTAATTATGTGAATTTCATGGTTTACATGTAGGAAGAGTTAAGTCAACCTTGTTATTGTTTTAAAAATGTTTGGAAACTTAAGAAATCTTGAATCTTTAAAGTTTGCGAGATGTGAATTTGTGCTTAGATTTACTTTTACAAACACTCAAAGTTGTACTATTCATGGTGTAAACCTCTTACATTTTGCATATATGAAGCTTCTTCTAAGAGAAGGGATGAATATGCTCTTCATGTAGCCTCATCATGCAATCTAAAATTGTTCAACAACAACACTACTCTAGACAACTGTATAGTGTGAAATGTGACATGTATTACTAAGAGGAATTGTTCAACAACAAAACTACTCTAGACAATTGTATAATGTGAAATGTGACATGTATTACTAAGAGGAGAATTGAGATGTCATAGGATGTTGAGATCTTGTTGCAGTGAGGCACATTTCCCTTTATTAAGTATGTTTTTCATAAGGTCATACATAAGTTTGATTTGATAGCTAGCCCAACCTTATTATATATTACTTGATAATCTCTTGGACACAAATTCCTCTTGTACACACTAAATTGACCATAAATATTTAATGTCTTCTGAACTCAGTTCTCTTTTATTGACCATCTTATCTTTTGGTATATTAAGCACATAGAAGATCAATAACACATTGAAACCCAAATCTCTTTATGCTTAAGAAATCCCAAATTTATATCACGGTGTGTTAATTAATGCTTGGTATTCTTTTCTTACACTAAAGTTTTTTATTATTATTTTATAATTTGATTTATAAGTTACACACAACATTTATATTATGGTGTTATATAACATATTCCACATATCACATTGTTAATCAATTTAATAGTACTTTAATAATTCTAAAATTAACAATCTAAATTTAAGTAAAATATTTAAACTAAATTTTATGTAGAGAATTAATTTAAATTCATATATATATGTGGAAATGAATCGATATAGTTTTTAATGTAAATTGAAAAGAAAAATTACACTTGTGTAAAATAAGTTAATAAACCATGAATTTTGTGATTTGTCAATTACCAAAGACTTTATCCTCATTTTCAATTAACTAGTAAGTTTATAGTAAATTTTAAGAACTCAAAACATATCAAATAAATAATAAATTTTATGTAAATATTTATATTAAATAATTTACTATGCCCCTCTATATTTCCATAAAAATGCTATCATAATGAGAGACTTAATTAATATCCACACTTATTAGATCTAGAATTAAAATAGATTTAGACTAATTTTATTAGAATTTTAAAATATATTTATATAAGTATTAAACTACACATATTACTAAAAATTAATTTAATTATTTTAAATCAATTTCTAATTAACTAAGAAATAAAAAAAGTGTTACACTTTCACAGTGGATATACATATTGTAAAATTGATTTAACATAATTGTTGAGTTTAGTTAATTTTTTTTAAAATGAAAAGGTGAAAAAAATAACTCTTATAAGATTTTTTTCCTTTTATATAAAATAAACTATACATCTTTAATATACATATACCGTTTTCTTTTTGTGTTTCTTTATAAATTTGGCTTTGAATGGTTGAATCCATTGGGGACAACAATATCGAGGTGAAGAGCACTTTCCATACCTTTTGTGGTTGTGTTCATTAGCTTGGCTCTTTGCCATTGTTTGCTTATGTATGTCTTTCAAACTATTTATGTTAATGGATTTGTACTTTGTAGATTTGGTGGAAAGGTTGTTATGACGGAAAGAAAGTGAAATGAAAGCAGGATGGATCATAATGACATGATGTGATGTCCATTTTTACTGGAGAGATGAGGACTAAAACCTCAATTAGAGAAGGCATTTGAAATTCCTAAGATGTGAATCTACAAATACCAAGTTTTGTTACTCCAATTATAATGAAATGCCCAAAATGTGAATCTACAAATACCAAGTTTTGTCACTACAACTATAGTCTACCACAACCTCGCTATTTCTGCAAGACATGCAGACGCTACTGGACCAAAAGAGGCATTTTGAGGAGTCGAGCTTATTCATCTTCATCATTCCCTAAGTCCCAGGGAAGATATATAAATATATTTCCCCGTGTTATTTCCCAACTCAAATACTTATACCACCTTAATAATGAAATACGAAAGAGAGATATGTATCACATTGCTAAAAGCCAGTGTGATCAAATAATAACATCTCTCAATACAAATTCTTTTCACTTCCAACCATTGTACTGTATTTTCATCCCAAAACTAAGATGACCTAACCAATTTAGGCCCGCACTTTGAGGAATGTTCTTATTGGTGGAAGTTGCAAAAAAAAACAAGAGAATCAAGAGATCACCCTTGATCAATCTCTTAATGCTTGTGACAGTGCATTGACATCCATGACTACTCATGGGGAAGATCACAATAACAATAGCAATTTCTGAATCTGTTGCGCTTAGACAATGATAACATTGCAAGCCTATCAAATTCGATGTACTATGGTCCTGATAATAATGATACTAATGATATAAATACACAAGATTTTCTATTGAATTCAAGAGGTTGTGGGTGATGGGTTTACCTTTACAAATTGTAGTAATTATGATATTTTGGGGCCAACATTTGGTGGTTGGCCTTCAGTAAATAATTATCTATTGCTCGTGTCCTCTGTGGCTAATGTTTGGGCAACTAACAACAAAGCTTCATCCAATATCATCTACTACCCTTCCAGCTCCAGGGTTTAATGATAAATCATTGAAATGGGTTGATCATGAAGCACTATTGTGTTTCTCTGGTTCAAATTCTAATATGGAATCACACCAACAAATATGATGACCAAGACGGGTTCAAAATCTTGTTTCTTTCACTATGGACGATGGATTAAGATTAAGATCAACAATGTGAACGGTTGTACAAATCAAGATTCAAGATTTACTTGACAGTTAAAACAACGAGATCTAATGGTAGAAAACTTTCAATCGTCTAACATTGAATCTGATAGTGCACATGAGTATGAAGTGGCAACGAGAAGTGACAATGAGGGGAGTTCTTCCTAGAGGGAATGCCTTACGGCGTAAATATAACAGAAATTTTGGGTGAACACTTCACCCATATTGTTATTAATATGCGAGAAGTTTCAGATGAATACTTTACCCATCTTATTCACCAGAAACATTCAACATATCAATAATAACACACAATTTACCAAAATTATTCATATTTATTAAATTATTATTATTTTTTTAAAAATATTTTAAATTATTTTCTATTTTATTAAAATTTATATATTTCAAAAATTATTAATATTCTATTTATATAAAACATGGTTTCCCATTGAAATTGTCTTAAAAAAAATTTATAGCTAGATTCTTATAGAGTTAATTATGTTTTTTGATATTTTCAAATTACCATTAACCTCACTCTTGAAAATTTCTTTTTCTTTTATCACACACCCTTTGCCTAACATCTTACTACTCATTGCCATTGCTACAACCATGTCGGTTTCCATATCTATTTTAGAGGACCCTTCCTCTCTAAGCTAGGCACCTTTGCTTTTTTAGTGTGATACCTCCCACTAGACATTTTTAAAGGGTGATGTCTATCCTTGACGATCATCAATTTCCAAGCTCTCCACTCACATGATCAATGTTGATGGCCATTGCCATCTTGAACTTACGATCGGCCACATGGCCTCCGCTCACATGATCAAGGTTGATGGCACTTGCCAGCTTGACTTTACCTTGCATGGTTCATACGGATTGTACTGGAGGAATACTCTCGAAACGCCATCCGCCATTAAAGCTTCAAAACAAAATCTGAACACATGGTACTCTTGATGAGAGATCTCTGGAGATTACTGCTTTCTGGTTAAGATTATTCGGGGGCGCCATTAAAGCTTCAAAACAAAATCTGAACACATGGCACTCTTGATGAGAGATCTCTGGAGATTATTACTTTCTGGTTAAGATTATTGGGGGATTATTACGGTCTCGGTAAGATTATTATTATTTGAAATGCAATACATATATGACTCTAAAATTTAACTTTGGTTTTTGGTTGGGATAGATGTGATTTATATAAATTTAATAATTCAATATTTAACATTTTTAAATTAAATTTTAAATAAAATTTATAAAAGGTGTTATATAATTAGGTTATGTTTTAGAGTTTTTTTTAGATTTAGTATTTTTTTAAAAATAAATTCAAAAATACTTTAAATTTTAAAATTATAAAAAATCTACCACTAAAATTTGCTATTTCAAGAAATTTCTGCTATATTATAAGCAAATCAAACCTACAACTCAAATTTGCTATTTAAAGAAATTTCTGCTATATTTTAAGCAAATTAAACCTAAAAACCCTCTGAAACATAAAACAAATAAAATAATACTTTATAAAACAGGAATGAAAAAAAAAAAAAACTCAGGGTTACCATTAATTTGCCTCCATCCCTATCCATGCGAACCAGACACACGGACAGCATCAACGACACACCAACCTTGCCACATACCGGATTTCAATGTGGCCCACGTACACGTTGACCTAGGACATTTTCCTACGCAGTAGTCTATAACGCGACTTTTTGAAAGCCTTTCCGGCGGATTTTTCCGGTTAAAATCCGGCAGCAATTCATTGGAATCCCAAGTTTGATAGCTAGTTTCTGCACAATCAATGGCTCCCAGGGTTTTCCAGGGCCCTGAATCCAAATATGCAGTTAAAAAACCATTTTAACTGCTAAAAATCAAGATTTAACCTCATTTCTTCCGCTGGATTCCGTCACCGGAATCTCCAAAAAGTCGCATTATAGACAACTCCTTTTCCTACACTATGCCACATCTAATTCTTGAAAGGATGAAAATAACGGAGTTGTTTGTAATGAGATTTTTTGGAGATTTCGGTGACGGAATTCGGCGAAGAAATTGAGTTTAAATCTTGATTTGTTGTAGTTAAAATGGTTTTCTAACTGCATATTTGGATTCAGCACCCTGAAAAACCCCTGGGACTCTTTGATGGTGCAGAAACTAGCTATCAAACTTGCTATTCGAATAAATTGCTGCCGGATTTTGACCGGAAAAACTCACCGGACAAGCTTCCAAAAAGTCTCATTATAAACAACTGCGAAAATAACTGTTTACGGCCGTTTATCTGCGAGGAGGGCCCCATTGGCCTCGAGAATAAATGACTCTGAATTATATAACGACTACTCGTCCCAGAAAACTGATATTTTTTTGCACCGACGAACCTTCATTGATTACCTCTGACAATGGCGCTCAATTATATAGCCAGTAAGATGTTGGTATTTTACTCATGCGTAGCCACTTTTAGCGGTTTGCCTTGGGAAGCAGACCTTGTGTTAGGGCAATTTAATTGGGTTTTGCAATGTCATCCTCCAACTTCTTCAGCTCCACAAACCCATAGTGACGGATATTGTCAGACATAATTTATAGAGCTCTGAAATTAGAAATCATTGATCAATTATGTGGCCCACAAATAGCGACTCGTCATTCATTCGTTTTTGCTAACATCGAGAATATGTGGAGCAACTCCCTATTTAAGTTAAACGACCATGTCGCTCTAAATTGTTACAAGGGAGCGGGAGGCTTTGTGGTTTATCAGTTCTGGATTGTTGTTGCACAGGCAGGTTCCATTTATAGCGCATAGCCACTCGGTAATTTTAGTAGAAAATTCTGTATAATGTGAAGCATTTAAAATTGTATTTGGATTCGAACATAAAACATTAGTTCGGTTCAGGCTAGCAAAGGTGTCATGTATTGATGAATCTTTTAGCGGATATTTTCGCAGCTATTTTTATTTTGATGGTCAATTTAGGGAAGATTTCATAATAGGATGGATACTGTTTATTTTTTCAAGTCTATAATAGTAGGGTTATCTTCAAGTGACTTAATATCTAAAAGTGTTTTAACAATTATGGATCACTACCCATTTCAGAATATTTTAGAAATTTCTTATTCATCGTTTAGAATATTTTAGAAATCGATATAAGTTCATTTCAAAATGTTTTCGAAAAGTTTTTAGCTTTTAATGTGAAGTTAAGATAAATGTTGTGTTCTGCTTTTTTATTTTTATTTTTAACGTATCTTTTGTCCTTTTTAACCACAGAGTTAGGTGTTTTAATATTTTTGAAGGCTGATTTATTACATATGTTCGTTTCATTACAGAGTAGTAATAATTTTTAATACAGATGACTTCAACAACTTCTTCAGCAGCTTGTGATTACCATTCCACGGCTGCTTCCCTGAAAAGTATGAATAACAGCACCATGCCGCCGCCGCAGCCGCCGCCTTCCACAGAGATAAAAATTAGCTCAAGCAAGAGCGCAATTACACGTAGGTGTGTATGCGCTCCTACAAGTCATTCGGGATCCTTTCGTTGTCGCCTTCATCGGTCCAAGAATGCTTCTCATGTCCAAATGCCAAAGGCGGCCCCCAAAACAGAACCGTTTCAATGAAAGCGACCTTGGCAAAAAAGCTGTGCCATATAGTCATTTTCTTTAATGACAAAAAAACACGTCTCAGCGTGGAATGTGTATTGGGGTGCAGATAACATATTTGGGCCCAATCAAACAAAAATAAATCTTTCTTTTTTTTAATAAACGTTCAGAACTTCTTCAAAATGATGGTTACGCTTTGACCATGGTATCGGAAAGGCTCTTTCTGTGCATTTTTACCGGTGCTTTGTATTTGTATGTTGCAAATATTTTTCCAATTGTTTGTTCTATTGGTTTCTCTTTACAAATATTTTAACAGCATTATAATTATATCAATACACTGGAACTGGATATTTAAACATTACACACTTTTTCGGGCATTAATTCCTTTGATTCAGAACACATTGATTTCCTTATTGCTTCATAAAGAGAAAAAGGTTCCGGCATTGATTTTCATTACATTCATTTCTTTGATGACGTGGACTTAGGATTTAATTCTCAAAGGCATAAATTTATATCCATATATATTCTGAAAACGTTTTGACGGTTTTTTTACTGCGACAGCACACAATATTTCTTTATCTCTATATTTTCCATCGAGTACCTTGTCAGAATTATTGCCACGCTCTCATTTCAGAACGAAAGTTGAAATGGATGTGAAATTTTGGTTTGTTTTCAAACATCCATTTCTTATATCACCGTATGCCATTATTAAAATTTGAAAATATTCAAATTGTATATCACCTTACGAATTTATTAAACACTAAAAATATCTAAAGTAAAATTAGGATGAAAACGTTGGTTTAAATTGTTTAATTTTTTAATAATAATAATAATAATAATAATAATAATAATTTTAAATTATTAACAACAATGAATTAATAATTATTAGTCATACCCTTTTAAACATAAATTAATGTATTAATATAAAAGTTAATAAAATTAAAAAAATTATTATCAAATTAAAAATTTAATAAATGATTAGATATACCCTTTCGAACATAAATTAATGTATAAATAATGTATTAATATAAAGTTAATAAAATAAAAATGCTATTATAAAGTTAAAAATATGGATGATGTTTATATTAATAAAAAAATACATTTTTAATAATTTTAATATTATTAATTACATTAATAATATTAATATAATAATTTAATATACTTTATTCAATTTACATAATAATAATAATAATTATATATTTTTTTTGTAAGTGTGGATTTTCTGTTATGTGTAATTGTTCAATTTTATATATAGGTAGTTGAAATTTTATTGGTCTCACTCTCACTGAGTTTGTTGACCATGACAATCTTACCAAAACAAATGTGCTAGAAAATACATATAGAAGCCAACAATAAACTTTGAGGCCAAAGATGCCAAAAAAAACTAATAAAACAAGCAAAGTGTCAGTGATCATTATTAATTATCAAAATTGATAGAAGTTGGGTTATCTAGCCCTGTTTCTCGAGGAGGAGAAGGAGGGTAACTACTCGAGGAGGAGAAGGAGGGTAACTACGCTTGAAATATTGTTCCAGATGAGTAAGTTAGATTTATTGTCTATCCAAGTGCGCCATAATTTTTGTTTGCCCACGCCACACCACAATCACGTGTTCCCTTAAGCGACATTGAAAATATTGAAGCAAAGTGAGAGCTACTGCAAAGGCTTCATGATCCTTGTGACAGTTCCGCTCAACTTCTTCAAGTTGTGCTTTCGAGGAATGTTTCCCTTTGGTCGAGGCAATATGGGAGGGTCCACCAACTTTTTGCGAAATCCAATGGGAAGCACCATGACCACGAGCGCACACACTCCCTGTTTTCAATGTAATAATAATAATAGTATTATTATTATTATTATTAATATTAAAATTACTATTAATATTAAAATCATAGAAAATAACAATAATAATAATAGATTAATATTAAAACTAATAAAGTTAAAAAAATTATTATAGACTTAAAAATATTGATGATATGACATTAATAAAGTGGATACATTATTAATATTTTTTTTATAAATAATTTATTTAACATTATTAAAATTATTCACACATTAATATAATATTAATAAAATTACAAAAACATTTAATAACATTAATAAGAGTTTAATATAATATTGACGACGCATTAATAATATATTAATCTACACATTTATATAGTTTTAACTATAAAATAATCTATACATTAACACAAGTTAATTATGGTTGACTATTTTTGACAAGGTCAACTATAGTCAACATGAGCACCATATTCAACAAAATCAACTTGACTAACATGGTGAACCATACTTACCTCGAGAATCATGGTCTATTGACAAGTGACCTATAGTGAACCATAGCGAACTATATTGGATGATAGTGGATGACCATGGTTGACCATGGAGGCTTATGATGGATGGCTAAGGTTAACAATTTTTAAACTATGGTCAATCATTTTCAACCATAGTTCAATCTATTTAGCATGGTTGGCATTTTTCAACCATGGATAGTTGTGTTCAACCACATGCAACATAGGTCAACCATGGTCAAGCATGGTTATATTTACTCAACCATAGTTACCATAATCAACTTTTAAAAATCATGATAACCAACGCTCGACGTTAATAAGAGTTTAATATTAATCCTAAGATTTATAATATTAACCCTAGACTTTATAATCCTAGGTTTTATATTATTAATTATAGGATTTATAATCTTGGGGTTTAGAATATTAATCCTAGGGTTTATAATCCAAGGGTTTGTAATATTAATCCTAGGGTTTATAATATTAATCTTGGGGTTTATAATCCTAGGATTTAATATCTTAAACTTAGGGTTTAATATATCAACCTTAGGGTTTATAATTTCAATCTTAGTGTTTATAATCATCAGGTTTATGATTCTTGGAGCTCTCAATTTTTCTCAGGACTCACACTACTTCGATCACCAATTAAGTTACTTCCTTGAGACCTATGATTTATAATATTAATCTAAGGGTTTAATATTAATCCTAGGGTTTATAATTTTAATCCTAGGTTTTATAAATATAATCCTAAGATTTAAGATATTAATCTTAGGTCTTATAATATTAATCTTAGGATTTATAATCCCGAGGTTAAACATAATGAACTTAGTGTTTATAATCTTAAGGTTTGTAATGATAATCTTACAGTTTATTATACTGAGTTTTACAATGTTAGAATTTTGTAATAGGATTTAATATTATGACATTGGAATAGTACAAAAATCTATCCAACGTTGCATTGCGACAAAAATGGTCTCTATGTGACAATGAGTCTAGTAATCATTATCACAATGTTACATTACATTACAATTTATTCAATGTTACATTGCAACATTGCAAAATTGGGTTTAATATTAGGGTTTTTAATATTGAGTTTATAATATTAGGGTTAATAGTATTATACTTGGGGTTTATTATTTTGAATTTTATAATGTTAGGATTTTATATTAGGGTTTAATACTATGATGATGGAATGGTATAAAAATCTATCCACATTAATGACACATTAATAATATATTAATCTATACATTAATATAACATTAATGGTACATTAATAATATATTATCCTACACATTTATAAAGTTTTAACATAGGCATCATAGTCTACAATGGTCATCATGAATACCATAGTGAACCATAAAACACAAGCTTGAGGTTTTAGGGAATTATTTTTTTGAAAGATCAACTACTATTTTTCGTGATTTAATTAGGGTTTTAAAATTTAATTTAAAATCACAAAATAAATGTTATATATAATAATTTAATTTAATTTAAAAAATATTTAATTTATAACTAACTTATCAATATATACTACTTATTTAATATATAATAACATATTACTATTTATTATAACATTAATTTCATATCATAACACACACACACACACATATAACTTATTAACACACTAGTGTAAAATTAATAGAATTAATAAAATATTTAAATAACATTAATAACAATTTAATATAACATTAAAGACAAATTAATACTCTATTAATTGACATATTTGTAAATTTTTAACTATAAATTAATCAATACATTAACACATGTTAACTATGGTAACTATTGTTGACATGGTCAACTATAGTCAACATGGACATCACAATCAACAATATTCAACATGGTTACCATGGTGAACCATAATTACCTTGGGAATCATGGTTTATAATCCCAGGGTTAAAGATATTAGACTTAGGGTTTATAATCTTAAGGTTTATAATAATAATCTTACGGTTTATTATATTGGGTTTTATAATGTTAGGGTTTTGTATTAGGGTTTAATATTATGACATTCAAATGGTACAAAAATCTATCCAACATCACATTGCAACAAGCATTGTCTTAATGTGATAATCAAGTTGATAATCATTATCAGAATGTTACATTACATTGCAATTTATTTAATGTCATATTGCAACTTTACAAAATTGGGGTTTAATATTACAATTTATAATATTAGGATTTATAATATTAGAAAACTAAAATGAATGATAGTGGATGGCCATGGTTGACCATGGAGGCTTATAGCGGATGACTAGGGTTAACAATAGTCAAATTATGGTCAACCATTGTTAACCATATGATGGGTCCCAAAATTGTATAATTTATTACACCCATTTGTTTGTTTCTAGACACAAGAAATATGTATTTGACCCCCTTTCTTGCACATTATGGAGTTAATTCAAATATTAATGTGTCTTTAGGAATTCAATCCCCTTGCTTATTATATGCCTATTATTATTATTTTTTGTAGAATATTGAGAGAATATTTAGTGAATCCTAAGCGATCTATAGAATGTGAGAATCTAGGGACATGTTCCCTACCAATAAATGAATGGAATATTATGAAGTTATTGGGCATATTTTGGAGCTCCATTGATTGAGAAAATGTAGGGACGTGTTCCCCACCGAAAGAGGATCTCAAGCTTGGTTGGATTACAAAGGATCTGCCTCCTTGGAATTTGAATTCAATGACAGAACTAGATCCACAATTTTAGGGAATTGGAGGGAAACAAACCCCCTCTTCAAGGAGGTTTCCCCTCAAGTATTTTTATATAAATAAAGGGACATATCATCCCAATAGAAGTTTGAATTAGTGGAGAATAGATTTTTAGGAGTAGTATGCTTCTTTGCCTAGTATTTTGTTATGTATCATTTTGACGTTGAATGACACCTATCTTATTTTTAGTATGATCCATCTTTAGAGGGCTGAGTTCTCTTGGGTTAGGGCCCAACCCAGAGGTTGTATTCTCTCTCCATTATGTATTTTATTCATGCATATTATTTCTTGTATTTAGCTAGCAATATGTCTTTTCCTTTCTATTAGAATTTGTTTATGAGAAAGTTGCTTGTGCAGGTCTGTTAATCACCTCTCTTGTGGGAAGTGTGGTTGTAGATATTGTCTTGGAAAGAAAATAGTTTAGTGGATTTCTTGTTGTAATAGTTAGATCTTGAATTAGTTTCCTTTTTCATGTTTTTTTTTTTTTTTTTTTTTTTTTTTTGCAATTAAATCATTTGTTTGGTAGTCTTTTCAAGCATCGAAAGCATAATATATCTTGTGTGCATGCTAAGGCATGGGTTTGCAGGGCTGATCATCATAATTTTCACTTGTCATTCCATCACCAACACTTTCCTTATTTTTCCAACAACCTCTTCAAGAAGATTGTTTACAAATATCACTTTTTAGATTCATTAGAGGCAACATTGTGCATCTTTCCTTGTGCAAGACGGGCTCTTGAGCAACACTAGTCTTGAAAAGGGCTTCATAAACCCTTCCCCTACCTTATCCTAGAATCTATTTCCTTCAGAACACCTTCTAAGCCCACATATTTCTCTCAGATTTTATGCTATAGAAAAACAAGACAATCCTATAACACTCCATCTTGATCGTGTAGAACTATTAAAAAAGCCTCCAGATGCATTTTGATTTTCCCCACAACACTCCTAACCAACCCTAGGCACTCCATAATGGTAATAAGACCATTAAAAATGAATAAAATGGATTCATAGACCTAGTAGGAACTTTTCTTTGGTTAATAAAGTAGATAAACAATAATTCCCAAAAATTATGTAGCAAAACAATATTCATTTTTTGCTATTTTTTAGCACATTTTAATGATACACTTTTGAGTTGATTCCACTTGGATTGAGTTGTAAAAAAATCATAATTAGTAAAAAAATTACTCCATATAATTTGCACTTGATCAGGTTAGGCATTTGGTAGGTTAACTAGCTCACTAGTTCTAGAATCTCTGGTTTTTAGAGTAGTATTTTTCTGCCATGTTTTAACACATGTTAATAGCTTGGTATTTTCGAGTAATTCCACTTGTATTGGAGTCCTAATATATCCTAATTAAATACAAAAAATTACTCCAACTCATTTTCATTTGATTTTCTTTGGAATTTGGAAATCTAACTCGAGAGAGAGACATCGTGTAACAATTCTGTAGAAGTTTTCTTTAGATCTTCGTTGCCTAAATTCACTCCAAATTCATGGTAGAAGTATATTTATAGCCTATGAATGCTCTGAGACCACTTTGGTTGAGATGAGTCTTGGTTTGGTCACCAGTTATCTCTTACATCACTTGCTTCTTGAATGTTGATTTCTGTAATTAGACTAGATTTCCTTTCCACAATTTACTTTATGTAAAGTGCGATTTCCATCTTACAGGAGTAATATAGGGCTTTTCCTTTCTTGTAAAATAAAATAGATTTCCTTTAATTTAATTTCCTTTCTATCAAGATATATTATATTTTCTTAGTTTTTATTAAGCTTTACATTTTCATAAATAGAATATATTTACTTTCCTTTCTAGGAAAAGTAGAATAGGTGTGTTTATTGTTATTGGTGGCTTACCTAGATCTTTGCTCATTTGGAGTTGTTTCAATGCCTTCTTTAACTTGCATCAAAGGGACTCAGACTAGGAAGAGGAAGGTGTTTGCTGCACATACAATGCTGACCCCTCTTAAGTTTGTACGAACCTCGGGTTGATAATTTAAGTCGATAACCTCACGAGTTACAACATTCTTGTTGCAATAATGGGGATCATCACCATAGTTGACTTTATTTAGCATTGACCTTCATCAAATATGGACAGTCATGTTCAATCAAAGGTAACGTAGGTCAACCTTGGTCAAACATGGTTATATTTGGTTAACCATAGTCACGAGAATCAACTTTTAAAAACCATGGTAACCCATGCTCAATGTTAATAAAGGTTTAATATTAATCCTAGGGTTTATAATCTTAGGTTTATATTATTCATATGGTTTATAATCCTATGGTTTTGAATATTAATCCAAGGTTTTTTATTAATCATAAGTTTTTTAATATTAATCCTAGGTTTTATAATATTAATCATAGGGTTTAATATTAATATTAGGATTTATAATATTAGTCCTAGGGTTTGTAATATTAATATTAAGATTTATAATCCAAGGATTTAATATATTAAACTTAGGGTTAATTTATTAATATTAGTGTTTACAATTTCAATCTTAGGGTTTAATATATTAATCTTAGGGTTTATTATATTGGGTTTATAATTTATAATAGTGGGGTTTAATATTAGGGTTTATAATATTAATCATAACGTTTATTATATTGGGATTTAGAATGTTAGGGTTTTATATTAGGGTTTAATACTATGACATTAACATGGTACAAAAATTTGTCCACATTAATGACACATTAATAATATATTAATATACACATAATATAACATTAATGACATATTAAGAATATATCAGTCTACACATTTATAAAGTTTTAACACGAGCATCATAGCCAACAATAGTCAATAAGGCTACCATGGTGAACCATAGAATGCAAGCTTGCATTTTAAGGGAATTATTTTTTTGAAAGTTTATCCATTTTTTTCCTGATTTAATTAGGGTTTTAAATTTAAATTTAATAATTAGTAAATAATTGTTATATATACTTAATTTAATTTAACTAAAAAAATAATTTATTAATAAATATTTATCAATATAATATTACTTACGTAATCATAATTAATATATTAATATATTAATATATTAATATATTAATATTTAATATACTATTATTATTTAATAATGAAATAAATTCATTCATATATTTACATTATTTTAATACATTAACATAAATTATTAAAATTTTACATAAATTATAAGAGTTTAATATACATAATACATATTAGTAATATTAATCTACATATTTTGTAAAGTATTAATTATAAATTAACTATACATTAACACATGTTAACTATGTTTGATATAGCTGACCATGGTCGATTATATTCACATGGACATCACAGTAAAAAATATTCAACATGACTACCATGGTGAACCATACTTACCTCGGGAACCATGGTTTAAAATCCTAAGGTTAAAAATATTAAACTTAAGGTTTATAATATTAAAGTTTATAATAATAATCTTACGAATTATTATATTAAGTTTTATATTGTTATGGCTTTGTATTAGGGTTTAATATTATGAAATTAAAATGGTACAAAAATCTATCCAACATTGCATTGTGACAAACATTGTCTCAATGCGACAATCATTATCATAATGTTATGTTACATTACAATTTATTCAACACTGCATTGTGACATTACAAAATTGGGGTTTAATATTAGGGTTTACAATATTAGCTAAATATATTGAATTAAGTGGATGGACATGGTTGACCATAGAGGCTTATAGTATGCTCTAGGGATAATAATAGTCAAACTATGGTCAACCATAGTTAACTCTATTTAGTATGCTTGACCTTTGTCAACCATGGACAATCATGTTTAACCACAGGAAACATAGGCCAACCATGGTCAAATATTTTTATATTTAGTCAACCATAGTGTTGCATAAAATTGTCATTTTGATTTTCTGCAATGAATATGAGTCTATCACCACTCATACATACCTCCTTTGCAAGTCTTAAACCTCAGCTCTGCATATCAAGCTTTGAAAATAAGAGAAAGTCCTTAAAAATCTCTAAAACTCTGGTTTCACACTTTCTCTTAGCATTACCTGCGGTACCGCACTCATTGGTCATGTCCCCTGCGCACCTAACCGCTCTCTGTTTGCTTTTATGGGTGTCAACCCTTGTAAAAGTTAAAAAGGCGCAAGTTTATTCTTAAAAACTCACTTTGAGTCAATTCTGGAAGCCTTTAGAGGGAATATTGCGCTCACAAGTTCGCTCCTTGAGGGTTCATGCATCCCATTCCTTAAGGAGCTAACCCCTTGATGTGAGGAGCTTATCCCCTTGAAGGAGGACTCTATCCCTTCAATGGTGGACTTGTAACCTCCTTCCCTTGCACTATAAAATGAAGCTTTGGGCTAGTTACTTGGGAGGTTAAAAGCTGAATATTTTTGAGGGTAAATGCTGCTGGAACTTAGTCTTCCTAAATGAGCTTTTGAGAGGAAAGATCACATACCTTTTGATCTCATTTGGAAGAGAGTGAGACTTGTCAAAGTAGAGGAGGTTCCTGCTTGGACCCTGGGAAGAGCTTGTATAACATCAAGGCACCAAGGTTGTAAAGTTCTTCTTTTTCAAAGTTAATACAATCAAGTTTATTTTTCTCAATGAGCTGTGTTTAATGGTTTATTTCATAGACTCCTTGATCACT
>APFE031591864.1:800833-837289 GCA_000404065.3 Pinus taeda
GATCACTATGATGAACATGATTTATTATATTAGCTATGCAGGTGTTCTTTGATGTGTGCTTGTTTGTGTTTGTAGGTTATTAAAAAGGAAACTCTTTGAAGCTGTTGGAGCAAGGCTACCGCAAACTAGCGTTGGACTTAAGGTAGAGTCTAAAATGCTTGTTAGTTTTTATCAATGAATTGCAATATGTTTAGAGAAAAGTAGATTTGCTTGTCCTGCTTGTTGCTAGATATCAGTTGATACTAGGGAGATCGGTCTTGTTCGCAAGAACGATTTATCTGCTTAACAAATTGGCGACTCCACTGGGGATGGGATTTGATTGTTTAATTTTCCTTTATCTTTGATTCGAGAAACTTGGTTTTTTGGTTTCTGGTTTTTGCTTGATGTGTGTGGGATTGGGTAGGTTTTAGATCCTGGATTGATTTTTTGTTTTTAAGAAATTTTTATGAGGACCGCACGTTTTGTTTGAGTTACAGTGCAGACCTAACCACACTATTACTTTACTACACAGAGCGGTACCGCACCTGGTTTCACTGGGGGCATGCGGACCCTGTCAAAATTTTTGAAAATCCTAAAATCTTTTCGTCCAGTTTAGTTTAGGTTCTTTTTATTACTTTTATCCTCTGTCCAGATTTGCATATATCCTGTAAAGAGTCTCTCATAAGTAAGTTCCATTGGTGTTGTGTTTTGGATGAATTTCTAGAAGTTTTTGCATGCTTGGAATGGTCTTCACTCAGTCTTTGTAGTGACTTGAAGCTTAGAAGCCTAAGAAACCTTAGATCACCCTGGAATCTTTTGTCTTCTTGATAAGTCTGGCTGGTTTGTAAGATCTTCCTTTGGTGAGAAATAGATTTTGTTTCTCTTTGCAAAAATTTGAACGAACTTGATCATAAGTTGTGAATTTAATTTTTTATTAAAAAACATAGCTGGGTGTTTTTGATTGATTTGTTTCTTCTGAATGACTTAATCCTTAGTTTGCTGAATAACTAAGTAAAAACATCCTCAAAAATATTTGAAGCTTTTATTTCAATTAGTTTTTAGAATTTAGATCTCAAGATTAGATTTTTCATAGTTTTGAGTGTGTTTTCTAGAAATTTTAGTTTCTCTTTTAAAAAATTGCTTTATGTAGTTTTGAGTGTTGAAAAGAAAAGGGATTTATTTTGTGAGCATAATTAGTAGCTTCGTTTTGAGTGTTTTGAAAAAGACAAAAAGTTTTCTTTTCATTTATATGTTGAAGGAAAGATTTGTTTTTCAAGAAATTGCATTCTCAGCTCTTCCTTTAGCTAGAGTTTCATTGAGAAGGAAAAGAATTGTTTATCATCTTAGGTGCATTCTTTAGGTTTTTGGAGTCGAGTCTTCACACCACAAAGTTTCATCTCCATACCTTTTGACTTAAGAAACAACCAATAAAATTAATGCTTAATTAAAATTCATCTAGCAATCTTTTTATTTCTAGGGCTCTTATCACCAACATAGCCTAGGCTAGTATCTTGGAGTAGGGAGTACTTAACTCTCCAAGATAGTTAAAACAAACAAGCAGTTGATCTTGCGGTAGGAAAAATTCCAATTGTTACATGTATGCTCTAGGAAGCTCCTCTTAAAGGAGTCAAGCACGAGATCATATCCGAACTAGTGAGGTAATCAATCCTTCCTCATTGGGAACGATAGCAGATATTCACGTATTAAAAACGGTAAACCTCGGATTGACCATTGTCGAGGAGCCTGGGGTCACTTGTTCGTAAACCTTGGATTATGTCAAGGAGCCTTCAAGGGGATTGAGCTTTGTTACTATGCCCTTGCGTGCGTATCGGATCGTAGACTGTTCCCCCAGGTATATTTTGTTTCCGTTGGTAACCTTAGTGGCCATAATCTATAGGATTCTTTCCTAAGGTGATGGTGGAGCGAAGATCCCACTGTACCTGGAGAAGACGTCGACTAGACTCACTTAGACTCTCTGGGGGGTTATCTTCACTCGAGACAGTTTTGTGAAGAAACTTGTGCTAGTCTGTTTCATTAAGCAGGTTGTCGGGGTAACTGTTCCAACTGCCATTCTATATTGAATTCTGCGAGGTTGTATTTCATCACCAACTAGTGTTTTCGGTACGGAAAAATATTGTTTGTGTGTGGTTTGAACTCTTAGATTGTTAGGTGTGTGATTAAATTGTTTAGTTCTTTAGAGACTTTAGGTGGTTTTCTTGAGATTTTCTTTGTTTTCATGTGAAGTAATTAATTAATTAATCGTGGTTGAATTAACGAGACAATCCCATAGACTTCGGGGGCAGCCTCTCGAATATACACCAAGTCAGATTGAAAGGCTTAGAGCTCTTGTCACACCTAGTGCAAGTAGAGTTGAGTCATCAGAGGCCGGAGAATCATCTTTAATTATTCACCCTCATTATCACGTTCCAGCAACAGAGTATATTTTTGAACCAATTTTATTTTCCGAAGTTACTGGTAGTTTTTCTTCTACTAGTGAATTAGTTGAGGAACCTGAAATTTCTGAACTTGAAACTGAACCTGCTGCTACTCCATCCTCAGGATTTGCTTCTCCAGTTTCTAGTGGTGCTGGTTCACCCAGGGTAGGAAGTATCATTACCCAAAATCTTCCTTCTGGACTCATTTATATTGAAGAACTTATTAGTCTGGACGAAGGTATATCTCTCCCTGAAAATCAACCAACTTTAGAACTTAGGGAGCGTGAATCTATCTTTTATAGTCCTTTTCGAAGTGACGCTTGGTAAATATCTTTGACGAAATTTTTAGAAAATCCGGGTCTCACTGCTTCACCACCTCGTGTTCCTTTTCATCCTACTCCCAGAGGTTATTATCCTCCTTCGAATATGTCAAACTGGTCATCCATGTTTTCCCAAAATCCAATTTTTTTTTATAGGGCGGTCCTTCTATTCCTTCTGGGTATCAGTTAGTTTTTGGTACTTTTTCAGGAGCGTCCCCTCAACCCATAGAACATGGGGTATCAATTGGTCATAATGGAACTCCGTCATTGAGTGTAGAAGAAATTCTTATGATGTCTGGTGCTATTCCAAATCCGCAACCTCAAGGTAGTCAGATTCCGCCTAGGGGGCAGCCTCAAGGTAGTCAGATTCTACCTGGGGGGAAACCTCAAGGCAGTCAAATACCACCTGGGGGGCAACCTCAAGGAAGTCAAATACCGCCTGGGGGGCAACCTCAAGGAAGTCAAATACTGCCTGGGGGGAAACCTCAAGGGCATTACATACCTCAGGGACAGTACATACCTCAAGGTCAACCCCAGACTCAATATATGCCTTAAGGTCAACCTCAGACTCAGTATATGCCTCAAGGTCAATCCCAGTATTAATATATAACTCAACGTCAACCCCAGTTTTAGTACGTGCCTCAAGGTTATCAACCTCAAGGTCAGTACCCATCTCAAGGTTTCCAACCACCTTCTGGTCAACCATTTGTTCAAGGAACTAGGAATGTACCTTTCAATTATCAGTCCTACACTCAACCTGGTTATGGTCCTCCATATGCTCAACCTGTTATGGGTCCTTACCCCGGAATGAATATGGTGTGGGATCCATCTCAAACTCAACCCAGCAACCCGTTAAGCCTACTATTCAAACTTCTGCACCTGGTATAGTTCATCAGCCTGGGCCTAGTTCACCTCAAACTCCGCCTCAATCGACTGCTGCAACTACTGCAGCTTCTGTTCAATCTACCCCACCTACTTCTGGAGTATCGACAGCTCCAGTTTCTACTGTTCCTGTATCAACTCCTCAGACCTCTTTACCCCAGTCTGGACCTACAATTCAGACTTCAGTTCAGATGCCTGTAGGACAACCTGGTCCAAATACGGTTGTCACAAGTCAACCTCAACTTACTTATCAACCGTACTAGGGATAGTATCAATATGGTCCTACTGTGCAAAGCCCAGTTTATCAGTATCAATCGTACCCTGGGTATACATATCAACAACCTCAACCTCAACAACCCTAGTTTGGTCCGGTTAATCCTGGTTTTCTGGGAGGATATAATATTCCTAATGCAAATCCAATTCCAGGTTATCTTGGATATCCTCCTCCTGGAGCTGGTATTGTGACCCAAGGTTTTCGAGACCCTAACCGTCAGTTACTATTCATCACAACTTTAGATTTACTTGAATTGTCGTGCCTTACGAATGATCCAATTTATTATCTTCCGTATTGGCCGCCAATGCCTAATAAGTTGCCCAGTGATATTCTGAAGTTTGAGGGTAAGCCAGGAGAGGATCCGTCGAATCATGTGATGACTTATCAACTCTGGTGTGCATCAAATTCCATTATAGATGATTCAATTCGCTTAAGGCTTTTTCAACACACTCTAATTGGTCTCGCGGCTAAGTGGTACATTGAGTTGCCACGAAGCTCTTTTTATAATTTTAGTTAGTTAGCTACTTCATTCTTAACTAATTTTTAGTTGCCTGTCAGATATGGCAATGGCACGGAATTATTAACTTCATTAAAACATTCAACGTCTACATATATTTCAGACCATATTCATGAATGGTGACGTCGACGACGTTTAGTGAAAGTTTTTATCCCGGATCAAATTTTGGCAGAATGGTTTGTTAAATCATTATTACCTAAAATCACTGAGGATGTAGCTAAGGCAGGAGTAGTTACTGAAGAGCAAGTAATTGCTTAGGCTGAGTACCTTGACTTAGTTTATACACAGTCGGGTACTTTACATGAAAAAATCCCCGATCTTCCCAAACAAAATCAAATAACTGCAACTCCTTCAGGGTCTCATGTCGCTGATGGTATGATTGGTTCAGTTAATACCAAGAGTAAGAAGAAATCTGCAAAGAATTCTTCTCCTATAATAACTTTACCAAATTCCTCGACAGGAGAAGCTTCCGCTGAAGTTCCTGTCGATATTCATGTCGTAGAATATTCTATGGCCAAATCAAAATCTGGCGGTAAAAAGAAAGGGAAGAAGAAAAATAAGCAAAATGCAAAAGAGAAACCAGAAAAGATTGAATCTACTGACGAGAAACGTAAACCTCGCTATCCTTGTCTCATCTATGATGAGGAGCACTTTACAAGAGATTGTCCACATCGAGCTGAGGTTTCGAAGATCGTCAAAGGTTCTCAAATGCCTGCTGTCTTGAAGGATCCTTTTCCTAGTCAAGATAGTAAGATGATAGGTTCTTCCTGTAATGCCTTAGAAGAACCAATTATGATGATGTCCCATGTCAGGATTGCGATGCGATCGCAAGATTATGGAAGTAAGAATCCTGTTGGTGGTAAGGAACTAGAATCTTCTAGTTCAAACCCATCAACTTCAACTCCTCCTGGTTCCGATCCGCTACAGATCGAGAAACCTAATCCAGACTTAGTAATCAAACCACCTGCTAAAGGTATACTTCGGAAGTCAACTTTCAATCCACATGTGAGAGCTGCTTAGAACTATAACATTGTTGAAGATTTAGCTATATCCCCTTCAGCAATGTCGGCTTTGGAGGTGCTGCAATCATGTCCAGCACAACGTAAATTACTTTTTTCTGCTATAGGAGCTATTGATGTTCAGGATTCCAACCTTATAATCTTTGATTTAGAAAATAGTACACCTCGCTTACCTCATCAAATGGCTTTCTAGATCCCAGTGTTAGTCAAAAACAGACCTTGCTTTCAGACTGTGATTGATGAGGGAGCTTCTACGTGTATTATGTTGATTCAGTGTTGGAGATTGCTTGGTTCTCTTACACTCAATCAATCCCCGACAATTTTAAAGGCTTTTGATGGCCGAGGGTTTCATCCTTTTGGCATTCTACAGGATTTACCTATAGGGGTATAAGGCAAAACTATTAATCTAGATGTAGAAGTGGTTGATGCCCCTCTAGATTACAACCTTCTTTTGGGTCGTAGTTGGTCTTACGCTATGAATGTTGTTGTTTCATTAGTCTTTCGGCTTATTAAATTCCCCCATAATGGAAAGATCGTTACAATAGACCTGTTAAATTATTTTTCATCCGACCCAACCTCTTCCAAGAGTATCCAACATGTCGGTAAAACATCTATCCCTTATAAGGATGTTGGAGTGGGATAGATTAAAGATTCTGGTTTACTAGGAACTTTTTCTTTTCCTCCTCCTAACATATCACCTTCTTTTGCAACCATTCACATGATTTCATCGAACAATATTGTTTCTGATGATCCTTGGATCGTACCTTTCGATTCCGAGGTGGACTCATTTGGTGATGCCATGCCCTTGAGTCCCTTTGAAGTTGCATATCAGGCGGTACAGTCATTTTCCGACTCTAGTTCAACCGAAATTGATCCAATGAATGTGGTCCATGGGGAGTCACTTTCAATCTCAACCTCAGATTTAACAACTTTTTCTGAACCTGTTCACACTGATGAGCAGATTCGTGAACTTTTGTCTGTTGATGATTTATCATGGGAAGATCTTCATCATCGATCCTCGTTTTTACCTGAGCTTGATCATTTTGAAAATGATTTCTCATTATTTTTACCACTGATTATGTCAAGGAACCATAGAATCTATTGCAACATCTTGATTCTGAGTTGAATTTGGGAAATATCTCTCGAACGATTCCTATTGACATTTCAGTAAAACCTGGAATTATTGAAAACATTCATATAGGTGCTTCTTGTACAGATGAGGAAATCCAAACTTATAAAGCCCTATTTCAAGAATTCTGTGACGTGTTTGCCTGGTCATATGAAGAAATGCCAACAATCGATCCATCAATTGTTGTCCAAGAAATTAAAACTTACCCGGATGCTAAACCCGTCTGACAAAGTTTGCGTTAGATACATCCAAGAAAAGCTGCTGCTATTAAAGCTGAAGTTGAGAAATTACTTTGATCAGGTTTCATATATCCAATTCCTTTAACAGATTGGGTATCGAATATTGTTCTTATTAACAAAAAGCAAGGAATGATAAGAACATGTATTGATTATAGGGATATTAATCAAGCTTGTCCTAAAGACAATTACCCACCCCCCTATATCGATCAAATAATTGATGATTGTGCCGACAGTGAAATGTTCTCCTTCATGGATGGATTTTCCGGTTACAATCAAATTAACATACTCCCTGTTGATCAACCAAAAACAACTTTCATTTGTCCATGGGGGATGTTTGCTTATTGCAAATTACCTTTTGGGTTGAAGAACGCCGGAGCAAATTTTCAACGGGCTATGTCTTATGCATTTCACGACATCAAGCACATTGTGTAGCCTTATCTCGATGATTTACCTGCTCATTCATTAGGTAGAACCGATCATCTCACTCATTTACGAGCCATCTTTATGAGATGTAGGCATTATCGAATTAGGCTGAATCCACACAAATGTGTTTTCTGTAGTGAAACGGGTCGCTTACTGGGATTTGTTGTTTCAAAAGTTGACATTCGTGTTGATCCCTTGAAGGTTGAAGCCATTGTCAAATTACCTCCGCCTTCGACTCTTCGCCAACTCCAAAGTTTGCAAGGGAAAGCAAACTTTTTACGTCGATTCATTCCTAACTACGCTGAGATAATGAAAGGTTTGACCAGGTTGTTGAAACAGAACACTCCATTCTTTTGGGATGAGATAGCTCAGAAATCTTTGATGCACTTAAACATGCGTTGACCCATGCACCGTTATTGCATCCTCCCAACTACAACTAGGATTATTTTTGTACCTCGCCGCTTCTCATTCCACCATTGGGATGGTTTTAGTTTAGGAAGATGAATTCAACGCTGAACATGTGATTTACTATCTTAGTTGAACTCTAAATCTGACTGAGCTTAAATATTCACATGTGGAGAAATTGGCCCTGGCAGCTGTTTAAGCTGTCTAGCGTTTTCGTCGCTACATTCTACTACGCAAAACCACAGTAATTTCTAACTGTAACCTTATGACGTATATTTTGACTAAACAATTGCTAGGGGAAAAGTATTCCAAATGGATCGTTATCCTACAGGAATTTGACCTGGAATTTGAAAAATCCAGGTCAAAGAAGTCTTTGGTTTTTACGAAATTAATGTGTGACTTCTCGCGTACTGATACCGAAACTGTGGCAGAAGAATCCCTTGCAGATGAATATTTGTTTCTTATTAGTACTCTTGATCCATGGTATGGGGATATGATTGTCTATCTCCAAACCCAATCTTTTCAGCCTGAAATCTCACGATCTTAGCAAAGGAAAATATGCTTCCAATCCCAATGGTACAGAATTATTGGAGATACACTCTATCGTCGTGGGGTGGATTTTGTTTTCCGTTGTTGTTTAACTCATGAGGAATCTGAAAAGGTTCTGAATGACTGTCACTCTGGAGCGTGTGGTGGTCATATGTCTGGGTATGCCACAACCCAAAAGATATTGTGCACTAGTTATTTTTGGCCATCCTTATTTAAAGATTGTATCAATGCAGTCCAGAAATGCCACAATTGCCAAATTTTTGATCGAAAGATGCGTGCTCCACTTGATCCTCTCCACCCTATAATTGTTGTCGGTCCTTTCGCAAAATGGGGTTTTATTACATGTAACCCTCACTCGGCTGGGGGGCATGCGTATATTATCCTTGCGGTAGAATATTTTACCAAGTGGGCCGAGGTGATGCCTACATTTTCGGCAGACGAAAAAACTGCTGCTATTTTCGTTTTCAATCATATAATTGCTAGGTTCGATGTTCCTCAAGTGATTATCACTGATCATGGAAGTCATTTTCGGAACATCATGATGACTGAACTAACAGATCAGCTTGGCCTGCATCACGATAGCTCTACTCCATATTACCCATAGGCTAATGGTCTAGTTGACGCAATCAACAATGTTCTAGTCACCATGGTATCAAGCCTAGGCACTTGAATTTACTTGAATCAAAAGAGAAAAGATCTTTGTATGGTCTGGTTATATCTAAACCAATGTTTCCATGATTTATTTAGGCATTAAATTGTGAGATGCTTCTGAATCTAACATAGCATTGTGTAATATTTGATCATGAATAGTAAAGCTAATGTAGAATGGAGGAACACCATTTTGTCCATGTTTTCTATTTACCTCAGGACCAAAGATTAATTCTGGGTGGTCATCATTTAGATTAACAAAGTCTTCTCCTTCATCTATATTCACTATTTTTGTGATTTGGGCTTTGTAGGAATCATTTCTTATCAATTCTGTTAAAGGAACTTATATTTTTAATTTGGAAATTTCAGTTTTGATATTAAATGGAGTCTGTGATTTTCCTAACTGAATGACTTCCTCCTTAGCAATTGGAGTTTGTGTAGTTTTTTCCTTCTTATCTTCAGTTGGTAATTCAGTTTCTGTTTGGGTGCCTACTGTTTTACTATTTTCAATTCTTTGTTTTCGAATAGTTTGGGAAGCAGTTGAAATCTGAATAGCATTTGAAGCTTGAGTATCCTTTGAAGTTTTAACACCAGCTGATTTTTGAATATTAGCTGAAGCAGTATCTGTAATGTCTACAAATTTTGGGTTGGCTGCAATTTTTGGAGTGAAAGTTTTTTGGTTTTCCCTAGAGAGAATTTGCAGCACTTTGGTTGCAGGAGCTTCCACTGTTTTCTTGGTCTGAGTTTGGATAGTTTTATTAATAGGGGCTTCTTTGTTTTTCATACTCCTCAGGTTATATTGCTTGTGAACTTCATTAATAGCAAATTCATAACCTTGTTTATAGTTGAAAGACTCTCCAGATTGTAACTGTAATTGTTGTAACATGCATAATTCTTGTTCTTCTTGGGTAAGAAAAATTGTATTACCATCATTTATTCCCATTAAGTTAATTTGAGTGTCTTCATCTTCTTCATTTTGGTGAGAACTTTCAACATAGTTTTCTTAGAAAGGTGGTCTAATCTGTTGATCAGGTGGCTCTTCTCTAGGCTTACCAGTATTGGGATTCTTCTTTAAGTTTGGATTTCTTAACTGAGGGCCTTGTTGTTGATTTTCCTATTGTGGTTTTCTTTCCATAATTTTTAATCTATCCACTAACTTTTCTAAACTTTTAGCCAAAGTGTCTATCTTAACATCTAAAGTGGATGGTTCTTCCTTAATGGTAACTCTCCTTTCATTTCTCATTATAGCTCTTTTAGCCAACAAGTTAGCTTTACACTAACTACAACACTCTGCATTTGTTCTAAAGTTGGAGGGTTTATTTCTCTCAATTGGTAAGACATATCAGTGTCAAAACCATCAGGTAATTTGATTGGTGCCAAGTCTGGCGGAGGTTTGATATTTGCAGGGATTGCATTGTATTAAACCTAGTATAATAGTTCTAAACAGATTCATTAGGAGGTCTTCTAATGTTTTCATATTCAGATAATATTTGTAAAGGATTTTTCTTCCTTTCCCACCTATTGATAAACAATCTATGGAAAGTAGGTAAATTAGCAATATGACCAGCAAGTAGACCTTTAAACCATTTCTTGACATCTCCTGCTAGTGTTTGTGAAAATAATCTCATTTGTACATCTTCTTCATCAATTTCATGTAATTCAAAGAAATCACTCATTTTATTTACATGTTTTTGTGTAGTATATTGACCAGTACCATCAAACTGAAAGACTTTACTCTGATAGTCTTGGGGCATGGCATGTACTTGAGCTAGTAAGGTCAAAGGAGTGTATTGGGTAGCCATGGCTAAGACTCTAGATTGGCTAGGAGGTAAAGTGGTAGTGCTTGAAGATGAACTGGAAGGGCTTACAACTGAACTTGAAGTATTTGGAGATGGAAATAAAACTCCGGGTTGAAGAGGAAGCTTGGGGATGAATGATTCTATGGAATAAAGTATAGTGGAAATAATAGATGAGGTGGTACTAAATAAAGATGAATTTACAGACACTGAAGGAATGGTAGAAGGCTTAGGAGTAGCAGAAAATAGAGCAGCTAATTCAATTGACTGATGAAAATAAGCTTGATCTATGTGTCTTATCAGATTTGAGGTCAAAGCATCAAGTTTGTCAAAAGTGTCTAGAACATGTTGATCTAAATCAAGATGTATAATATTCCTCCTTGCTTAAATAAATTGAATAAAAGAAGGGTCTATTACAGTATCATGGACTGAAGTTTCAGATCTGGTACGAAACAATGAATGCTCAAATGATAAATCAAATTGAAGATCCTCCAAGTTTGATAACTCTTTAGGAAGTGAATTTTCTTTGGCTAACTGACTAATGTTTTCTTGACTTTCTACTTTATTGTTTGTTCCTAAGATTTTGTTTGGATTATCAACAATTATAGTAGGGTTTGGATTAGGATGTGCCCTGGTATAGTATGTTCTTTTGGAAGCCAAAATTTTAATTTTTTAATTTTTATTTTTTAATGAAACCTTTGACAACCCTAAAATGGCCTTAAGGTGAAAATATGAGATTTAGGATTTCCTTTAAGGTTTATTAAACTGAGGTCTGGATCCCCAGTATGGTTGCCACTATGTTATCACTCTAAAATTTCCCTATGGTTGTCACAAAAGAAATAATAGAGGTAACCACAAACCTACTTTTGAGATCAGGATCTAGCCTTCCTAATGCTCAAAGAGGCTATCTCTTTATGATTTAACTTTGTTGAGTTAATTGATTGTAGGCTAGTTATTTAAGCTTGATTGGGTTTTGATTTGATTTGGTGGTGGAATTACTGATTCAGATGGATAGATAAGTGTCCTTTTACCATTGGGCCATGGATTCCAAATGTCAATAAAACATGACTGAATTAAGTTCTAAAGATAGTGTTCACAGGGCAAGGTAGCTAAGAAAATTCAGATCTTTTAGGCTGGATGGTGAAGTGGTTTTTCAATCGGGGTCAAGAAGCAGTTAAGGATTCCTTAAACCGGATAATAAGGGAAATGAAAGAGGTCAATCAAAACTAGGGAGCAATGAAGAATTCCCTACTTTGGATATCAGAAGAAAACATAAAAATGAATAACTGTTCAAGACATAGTGTACTTAAACAAATTTTGTAGTAACATTCTAGTTAATTCATTCAAATTGGAAAAAACATGTATGTTTGGGAAATACTTAAGAAAATAACAATTTTACAAATGAAAGATACTTCAATGAAGTGGCCCAACACATGAATCCTGTAATGCAATGCCTTTATTACTTAGTCTAGTTTGTTGACTTGAAAATGTTACAATAAATCCTCAAGTTTTCAGATCAATATGACTATAGAAATGTTCAACAATCCACACTCTATACTTCGAATTGTGAAGCATTTGTACAAAAACTTATTACAAAATATCCTAAACTATTTTAGGAATTATTCAAGGAAAATAAAATATATTCATGCAAGAAAATAGAGACACCTAGGAGGCTAAAAGGCTAGCTATGCCTTCTTTTATTGATTTTCTATTTGTTGTTTTGATCTTTCGCTGCTTTCTCTCTTTGGCTGTTGCTATATGATGGTTGTCCTTTTACTCTTCCCTTTGATTGATACTTTTTATCTTTAAACTCTATTTTTCATCTGATACTCTTTGACTTAGCTGATCTGTTGTTTTTCTTTCATTTCTTTGTATTCACTATTTACCTTGCATTTCACAGTAAATCATTCAAATTTTCCCAAGTCTCTATATCTGGTAATTTAATATTTACCATTCTTTTGTAGAATTCATTAGTTTCTATATATTTTGCAAAGGTGGGCTTGTTTACAAAAAGATGTTTTACCTCATGCTAGAGGTAAAAGAGGTTCTCAGAAGTTTGGTAAAGGAATTTTCCTATAGGAATCCCTTTCATGGAGGAACTGGTGGCTTATTCCTTTGCCACTTCTCTGATTCTCTTATCATAGTCTTCATGTGGCATCAACCTATCATTAATCACCAATGGGTTAGGTAGACCCTTTTGCCTCAAAGCATCAAATTTGACCATGAACCTGCCTATTGCTAGCTCCATTGTTTGGCACTTTTCCTCAAGCTATATCATAAGTTGCCTCTTGGTGATTACCTTTTTTACCTCTAGTATGGTCCCAGTTTTGTCATCCATTCCAAGCGCCTGTAATTCATACTCGTTCTTTGAGTTAAGGAACTAGATTATTCTTGAGGCTTCTTCTGGCATATTTCCAAGTTCGACTCTAACCCTTTGAATTACCTCACCAGCCTCTCTGACCAAATAGTTCTGCTCAAATATCACTCATATGGATGGGCAAATATCATTCACTGAGTCAATAATATTGGCCCATAAAAATTGTTTTGCTTGGGCTAGTGGCTCTTTCAGAGTTAATTCTTTCTCCAACTTCTGTATCCTTTGATTTAATCTGCTTGTATTTTGAGCTTCATCCTTATGCATGATTTTGAGCCAGTTTCTTCTCATCCTCTAGAATTTTTATCTGTTCTTTAAGTATATTTATTTCAGTGGTTTGGATGGACATATAATCCATGGCTTTGATCAATTTACTTTCTTCATCACTTGGATGAGCTACTGTTGTTGTTGAACCTATTGCTGATGTAGTCATTGATGCAGTTGGAAGTGCTATAGCTAGTGGAGCTGTTGGGGCCAATGAAGCTACTAAAGTAGAAGGAATTGTTGTAGTGACTGTAGGAATAATAGTGGCAGTAACTGTTTGAATGCTGGCCTGTTTCTCATGTATTAACTTGTCCATTTCATTCTCCATTTCTTTTAATTAAGCATTTAACTCGAGGATGAGGTCCATCATCTCATCTTTCTAGCTTTGGCTCTCTAGAGCTTCCTTGGTCTGTGGATGTTCAGAAGGAGGCAACTTCAATTGCTTATTCAATGCAGCAATGTATTCATTTTTCTTCTTAATGAGCTTTTCTACTGCCTTGATGTCATTTGGATTGTAGCCAATCTCAATAACCAAGTCTTCTAGTGACTTGATTCTGTTATTCTTTTCTTACGAGGATGCTTTCTCTAGCTTAAACTTTGTTGTGATATTGTCTAGAGAATATTGCAATTTTTGTACAATCATAGCTTTGTTGGTCATTGTTGAGTATATCATTTCTCCTGCCTGCTTATGGAATTCAATTTGATCTATGGGATGAACATCCCTAGCCAAAACTTCAAATTCTGTCTTCCTGTAATCTGCTGATGACTTAGGTTGCTAGGTTGTAGGCTGCAAAAAGGTCATTTGCATTTTACTAGTTTTAATGTTAAAAGCTGACATTAACCAATTCTGATTGCTAGGTGTTTGTTTGAAATACTGGGCATATGTTTAAGCTTTCAATGCCTCATTTCTTAATTTGATCTCTTTATACTTCTCCTTTCTGTCTTTTTCCTTATCTACTGGTTTTCTTGATGACGAGACCTCAATGCTAAGCTACTTCTGAATACTCTAAGTATTAGAGGTGGAAGGTTGATGAGTTTCCTCTGAAACTGTTGGAGCTGTACTCTCTCTGACCCCTATATCTGTATCCATGATTTGAAGTGTATTAACTGTCACAATTGTCTCTTCTTGCTCATTGACAGGATTTAGCTTGGGCTTATTCCTGTACATGATATCAAATCTGTCATGTGTTGTATCTATGTTTGAGCAAGAACCTTCTTCCCTAATCCTTTTTACATTTTTGTCTTGTAGGGCTGGAGTATGCAGAATGTGTTGGCATTATGATACATGTGTTTCCATTGATGTAAACTCACTTAGATGAAAGCTCATAGTGCAACAGGTCAAAGAATTACAAATCAGACTACAAATACTGAAGAAATAGAGGTATACGCAGGTTCACCTTGTCCAAGTTGCATATACATGCAGGTGTATTGAACAAAAGGAGTGTATACGTACACACGAAATTTCACAGAATGAAAAGCGTGTATATCTTGGAAAAAAAAATTGGTCGAAGGTATTTGACCCAAGGTAATTGGTCTGAGGTATTTGGTCGAAGGTATTGGTCCTAAGTAGTTTTGGTCAATGGTATTGAGAAAGGCCTAAAACTATATAAGGAGGAGAAGCTCATTAGGCCAAGGGTGCGAGTATTTTGAATATCTTATGAAGTGTTGGATCATATATCCACGTTAATGAGCTTCTGATGGTTTGCTTTATCTGATATAAGGAGGCACTTATATGGCTGATGAAGGTTGATGGATAGGGATCATAAAGGCTTAAAAGTATTCCCATTATGTGGTTTGATCTTGAACAGTCTAGATCTAAATACTGACGTTTGTTTTATTCTGTAAATGTGATGATCTGGGTATGACTGAAGTCTGGAATAGTTGTGATGTTTTAAGCTAGCATTTACAGATCTGTATGCAGGTTCACTTTAGTAAAGGAGCATATGCACATTGGTTCAACATATCAAAGTAGCATATACATTATAAATTAGAGTTTCCAAATCTATACATTGGTTCCCTTTGGCAAAAGTGCATATACACGCTGGTACAACACATGGAAGTAGCGTATACCTTATGAAGCATGATGTTTAAAGTTTTAGTAGTCTCTGTTTGCTATTGCAGACTTATGGATTTTGTTATGATAACTATATTATGGTAATAGTGTTCTGAATGATCAGATTGATTGATTGTGATTTGGTTCAGTGATGATGGGTTGTCAATGATTGACCGATTTAGTTGTGGTTGATTCAGAAAGTGATGATTGAGTTTCAGTGATTGGTTGATGCAGATGTATTTGATGGTTGTATTGCTGTTATGATTTTCTGAGTTTCAATGTTGTTGATGGGTCTAGCATGAAAATTGGATGAAAGATGGCCTTCAGATTGTAGTGTTGTGTTCCAGGAGTATCCAATCTAAAAATTCATGAAACGTGGTCCCTGGTGGAAGAGCAGAGTTTTCTGTAGGCTGGCACCTACGTACTAGTAAACATATTGGCTAGTACAAGAGCTAGGGGGTTGTAGCTCCCTTCCAGTAGTAGCTGGAGAATGAGAGAAGGTTGTAGCCTTCTGCAGGTAGGTGCCAGTGTACGGGTATGAGACTGCACCGGTACAAGATTGTAAACAAATTTTCTTATTATTAAAAGAAGACAAAGATGATAGCAATAGTTGGTTTTTACCCACATTGGGTTTCCACCTTATATCTTGGTGTTCATGTGTGTTGCTTATGTGTGATGCTTTATTCTGCTTTCACTGCACTGTCTAATAAATCTATGATATATTGGTTAAAGCTCAATACATGATAAATTATCTAAATCAAAAATTTCTTTGCATATACATTGGCTGCTTTAAGTACAGTCACGTGTACACGCTAGTTCACCTAGATGAAGTAGCATATATAAATATGTTTTGGAAATAAAATTATAGATCTGATAATATTGATTCACCTCCCTCTCAGTAATATTTCCATCAATTGGTATCAGAGCAGGTCCTTCAAAAGAAGCTTGATCGCTTGAAGTGAGATCCATCAACATGACTAATCAAGAAAGCATGGGATCCATCAGACTGCCAATCTTCGATGGGAGCAACTTTGTCTATTGGAAAATAAGAACCACAACCTATCTACAATCACTTGGAACAGATGTCTGGGAAATTGTAGAAGGAGGATATACATTTCCAACAGCAATTCCTACAGATACGCAAGTAAAAAGCAATATGAAACCAATGCCAAAGCTATCAATACTTTATTGGGAAGTCTGTCACAATCAGAGTTTGTCAAAGTCATGTAGCTCAAAACAACCAAAGAAATATGGGACAAAATCGTTCTGAGCTATGAAGGAGACTCTCAGGTAAAACGTGCTAAGCTTCAAACTCTTAGAATTCAGTATGAAACTTTTAAGATGCATAGTGATGAAAGCATATCTAGTTACTTCCTATGTCTAGATGAGGTTGTCAATTATATGAAGAATCTAGGTGAAGAAATTAAGGAAGTTACCTTAGTTGAGAAAGTATTGAGATCCTTGTTTGCTAAATTTGAATCCAAAGGGTCTACCATAGAAGAAAAATAGGATCTACAGAATATCACTATGACACAACTTCACGGAACATTAACTACCTTTGAGATGAGAAAAGGAGGACCATCAGATATGAGAGAAGCCGCATTCAAAGATTCAAAAAAAGGAAAGGAAGAACACAATGAATCAGGACATACTTTAGAAGAAGAAGATGAGGTAAACTTTGTTAAAAAGCTTCAACAGGGTTCTGGAAGGTTTTGAGGTAAGTTACCCTTCAAATGCTTTTCTTGTGGCAGAGTCGGTCATTATGATGCCAGATGTCCTCATAAAGATAAATTTGAAAAAGGAAAGGAATATGAAAAATGGAATAGAAAACAAGTTGTGAATAAAAGGAGTTACTATACTCATGAAGATAGTGATGGCTTATCTAATAGTGATGAAGATGAAACTTGACAAGATTATAGACTTCTCATGGCTTATGACGATGATAATTTTTGTGATGATTTAGAAGAGGAAGACCTTCATGAAGAAATATGTAAACTCAAAATCTGTTTAGAAGAAAATAATATGATTATAGATACCTTAACATACAAACTTGCTGAAAAAGAAAAACACAATGAAAAACTAGAATGTGAAATTGTGGGTCTAAGAAAGGATCTTGAAAAAAATAAATCTCTCAATCTTAGATTTACTAAAGGATCAGAAACATTAAAAGAAATTATCAAAGTTCACCATTCTCCTCTGATAAAGACAAGTCTTGGATATACTGAAGAAGCATCTCAATCACAGAAGCTGTCAACCTCCACCAAAAGCTATCTTGATGCATCAAAGACCAGTGAACAGTATGGCAATCATCAGCAAAGGCATAAAGTAGATCAGCAGGTAAATCAAAATCAATTTACTCCAAGGATGAATAGAAGCCACAACCAACCTCAGGTAAATCATACTCAATTTGCTCCAAATATGAACAAAGCTACTCAATGTGTTGCCTACAAAACCATCATAACTAGAGAAGCACGAAATGAAAGGAATGTAATAGGGATCAAGAAAAGTTCCTAATATAACTTTTCTCTTCTTTAAAATGAAATAGAATGCTCAATCTATAACAACTTTGGTCATGAAGAATCTGAATGCAGGAGAAAATTTCGGCAAACATCTCAAAAGGAGAAAACTCCATTAAATCCCAAGATATGAAGAAGGAAAGAATCTTAAACAGAAAGATGTGGTATAGCCTTTTATGCAAAAGGACAAGAAAATCAGTGGTACATCGACAGTGGATGCTCAAAACACATGACGAGTGACAAAGAAAAATTTCACTCATATAATGCGTTAGAAAAGGAAAAGAATGTCTCATTTGGAAACAACACTCTTACCGTCATAAAAGGTAAAGGCTCTGTTTCCTTGAAATAAAAGGTTAAAGCTAGAAATTTTATGTATGTAGACGGTTTAAAGCATAACCTATTGAGTGTCAATAAAATGTGTGATCAAGGAAATGAAGTGGTGTTTCGATCAAACGGATGTGTTGTTCATGAGCTTGATACAGGAGAGAACATGATCAAAGGTACAAGAACTCCAAACAACTTATACATACTCAAGGGAGGAAAACAACAGTGCTATCTAAGAAAAAATGATGAAAACTAGTTGTGGCATAGAATATTGGGACATCTAAGCTTTTCTCAAATAAGAAAAGCACGCAGATTCAAGGCTGTTTGTGATCTTCCAAATATCAACATCCCAGAAAATACAAAATGCAAACCATGTCAAATCGGCAAGCAAACAAGAGTTCACTTCATGGAAAAGGAAGGATCAACTAGTAAGCCTCTTGAACTTGTCCATAATGATTTATGTGGACCATCAAGGAAAAAGTCACCTCGTGGAGAAGAATACTTTATTTTGTTCATTGATGATTTTTCCAGAATGTGTTGGATAGGTCTTCTAAAGCATAAAGATGAAGCATTTGAAATGTTCCAAGCCTTCAAAGCTTTGGTTGAAAATGAATTAGATCGAAAATCAAATGCCTCAGATCTGATTAAGGAGGGGAATTTACCTCAAATGAATTCTTTGACTTTTGTGAACTACATGGAATAAAAAGGCAATTCTCCACTGCAAGGACTCCTCAGCAAAATGGAGTAGTAGAAAGAATGAACAGAACTATTCAACAAATGGCTTGAGCTATGCTAGATGAATCTGGAACTCCTACAACCTTCTGGGGTGAAGCTGCATTTGCTACCGTAACTATTCTCAACCAAGCAAATGTTTGGGTAAATAACACCCAAACTCCACATGAACATTGGTATGGGAAGACTCCTACTGTAAAATACTTTAAAGTTTTTGGAAACACATGTTATATCAAAAGGTCTGATGAAAAACTTGGTAAGTTTGAATCCAGAGCAGATGAAGGTGTTCTTCTTGGTTATTCTTCCAGAAGTAAAGGATATATATGTTATAGTAAAATACTTGGAAAATTTGTTGAAAGCATTGATGTTGTAGTTGATGAGGCTTGTAAAAATCCAAAACAGATAAAATCAATAGAAGATTATGACAATGAAGAAAATAAGGATTAATTTCCCACATCAAATCAAAATCATACTGAAGAAGAAACCAATGAAGCACCAGGAGAAGAGCTAATGGTAGAATAAAATACTTCGTCTAGGTATTTTTAGAAAAATCATCCAGAAACTCAAATTTTAGGGGAAAAATATGCAGGTGTACAGATAAGAAAAACTATTATAGGGACCTCAATCTATCTAGCATTACTATCCTCCATTGAACCTCAAAATGTAAAAGAACCATGCAAAGATTAATGTTGGGTCAAGGCCATGGATGAAGAACTTGAGAAAATTGAAAAGAAATGATACTTGGGAATTAGTTCCTAGACCTCATGATAAAAATATTATAGGAACTAAAGGGATATTAAAAAAAAAGCTAAATGAAAATGGAGAAGTCAATAGAAACAAGGCCAGACTTGTTTGTAAAGGGCATGCTCAACAATAAGGAATAGAATTTGAAGAAAGTTTTGCACCTATTGCCAGACTTGAAGCCATAAGGATGTTTCTTTCTCTTTCTAGCTTTCAGAAATTCAAAGTATAGGAAATGGATGTAAAATCAACTTTCCTGAATGGAGATTTAGAAGAAGAAGTCTATATTGAACAACCAGAAGGATTCATTCTTGGAAATGATGAAAAACTTGTATGAAGACTCAAAAATACCCTCTATGGTCTGAAATAGGCTCCAAGGGCTTGGTATTACCACCTTGACAGATATCTACACCAACAAGGTTTTACAAAAGGTTCAACAGATAACAATCTATATACAAAGATTGAAACTAATAAATTGCTAATTATTATTGTTTGTGTTGATGATATCATTTTTGGTAGCAATGAAGAATCCATGAGTCAGAACTTTGCTTTAGTAATGCAAAAAGAATTTGAAATGTCCTTTCTTGGTGAACTTACCTATTTTCTTGGTTTACAAGTTCAACAAAATAAAGATGGTATTTTTCTTTCACAAACCAAATATCTCAAACAGATCTTGAAAAGGTATGGAATAGAAGATTCTAAACCTGTGTGTACCCCAATGGTAATAGGATACATTGTCAACTCAAATGATGAATCAACAACAGTACATCAACCAACTTACAAATCCATGATTGGCAGTCTGCTTTATCTAACATATACCTAACCTGACATCATGCATGCAGTAGGAATAGTTGGAAGATTCCAAGCAAATCCAAAGGAATCACACCTTCAAGTAGTCAAAAGAATTTTCAAATATCTTCAAGGAACTCACGACATTGGTTTATGGTATCCTAGAGATGCAGATCTTACTCTTCATGCATATATAGATGCAGATTGGGCAGGAAGTATTGATGACGGAAAAAGCACTAGTGGTGGTGAATTTTATATGGGTTCCAGGTTAGTGTCTTGGTTCAGGAAGAAACAAAGTTCAATTTCTTTATCTACAGCTGAAGCAGAATATGTGGCTGATGCCTCTTGTTGCACACAGTTACTTTGGATGATGCAAACCTTGCAAGACATTCAGATCACATATACTCCACCCATCTCCATTCTATGTGATAATACAAGTGCCATCAATATTTCAAAGGATCCAGTCATGCACTCCAAGACCAAGCACATACCCATCAAATACCATTTTCTACGTGAACAAGTGCTTGAACAAAAAGGCAAATTGGAGTATGTTCCCTCCAAAGAATAGCTTGCTGATGTATTCACTAAACCATCACCTAGAGAAACATTTGAATATCTCAGACAAAAGGTGGGAGTAGTTGCTGCATCATCCTTATGTTAAAATCTAATTTTGTAAGAGAAAGGTTATTATACACACATTTCATGAAGTTTATTCATGTACACATGCGGGTTTCTGTGGGACAAGGAGCGTATATGTTTTTCAGACAAGAAAAACAATGGGGCAAGCTCTGATATGGGTGCTCTATTTGATGTTGATGATCACAGTCTATTGATATGCTCTGTTCATTAATTTTTATCTAACTAACAAAGATGCCTTGATCATTGACTTGTTAACAATTCACAGGTAGCACAGGTTCAAGGGGAGCATTAACCTTCACTCGCATTCTACATTGTTGGCATTATGGTTGATGAGTCCAGTGATGGCTTTAGATATTTATACCTTTTGTTTCTTAAGCCATGTAAAAGTCTAGGATGTGATATGTCTTCTCATACATTTGAATGAGTCCTATTGGACAAATGATGTAATTTTTATCCCCACTTTGCATGAGATGGATGATGTAATATTTATTGTTTTGGTCATGTATGAACAATTGGTATATCCCCACTTGGTTGGGTGGATGAGTCAAGCTTGGTGTATCCCCACTTGGTTGGGGGAATGGATGTATGTATGAGTCATTGGTGATAAGAAGGTCATACTCACATAGTTGAGTTATAGAGTCATGTTATCTTTTTGAAAAATATTTTTGCACACTTTGCTTGTGCTTAGGGGGAGCATGGATGGTTTCAGTGCATCTCATCACGTACAAAAGGGGAGCTCAATCAGATAATTTAGCATGTACTCAGGAGGAGCATGAACAACATAATGTATGTCAAAAGGAGAAAATATATTGGTCTGCCCTTTTCCCTTGATGTCAAAGGGGGAGTGTGTCTTGGTGTTGTTGTTGCCATCAAGTCCAAAGGGGGAGATTGTTGGCATTATGTTATAGGTGTTGTCCTTGATGGAAACTCACTCAGATGAAAGCTCACAGTGCAATAGGTCAAAGAATTATAGATCAGACTACAAAGACTAAAGAAAGAGAGGTATATGTAGGTTCACCTTGTCCAAGATGCATATACAAGCAGGTTTACTAAACAAAAGGAGCATATATGTACACATGCACTTTCAGAGAAGGAAAAGCATGTATATCTTTGAAAAACAAAGTTTTTGGTCCAACGTGTTTGACCCAAGGTAATTGGTTCGACGTATTTGGTCCAAGGTATTGGTCCTAAGTAGTTTTGGTCCATGATATAGAGAAAGGCCTAAAACTATATAACGAGGAGAAGATCATTAGGCCAAGGGTGCAAGTATTTTGAATATCTTATGAGGTTTTGGATCATATATGCAGGTTAATGAGCTTCTGATGGTTTGCTTGATCTAATATAAGGAGGCACCTATATGGCTAATGAAGCTTGATGGAACAGGATCATAAAGGCTTAAAACTATTCTCATTATGTGGTTTTATATTGAACAGTCTAGATCTAAATACTGGCATGTGTTTTATTCTGTAAATGTGATGATTTGTGTATGACTAAAGTCCAGAATAGTTGTGATGTTTTAAGTTAGCATTTATAGATCTGTACGCAAATTTTCTTTAGTAAAAGAGCATATGCACGCTGGTTTAACATATCAAAATAGGGTATACATTATAAATTGGAATTTGCAGATCTGTACGTTGGTTCCCTTTCGTAAAAGTGATTATACATGCTGGTTCGACACATGGAAGTAGCGTATACCTTATGAAGCATGATGTTTAAAGTTTCAGTAGTCTCTATTTGTTGTTGCAGAGTTTTGGGTTTCGTTCTGATAACTGTATGCTGGTAACAATATTCTGAATGATCAAATTGATTGATTGTGATTTGTTTCAGTGACAATGGGTTGTTAGTGATTGATTGATTCAGTTGTGGTTGGTTCAGAAAGTGATGATTGAGTTTCAGCGATTGGTTGATACAGATGTATTTGATGGTTGTATTGTAGTTATGATTTTATGAGTTTCAATGTTCTTGATGGGTCCAGTATGAAAATTGGATGAAACGTGGCATAAATATTGTAGTGTTGTGTTCTAGGAGTATCTAGTCTAAAAATTCATGAAACTTGGTCCCTGGTGGAAGAGCGGAGTTCTATGTAGGCTTGCACCTACGTAGTAGTAAACATATTGGCTAGTACAAGAGCTAGGGGGTTGTAGCTCCCTTCCAGTAGCAGCTGGAGAATGAGAGAAGGTTGTATCATTCTGCAGGTAGGTACCTGCATACTAGTATGAGTCTACACTAGTATAAGATTGTAAACAAATTTTCTTATTATTAAAAGAAGACAGAGGTGACAGCAATAGGTGGTTCTTACCCACATTAGGTTTCCACCTTATATCTTGGTGTTCATGTGTGTTGCTTATGTGTGATGCTTTATTCTTCTTTTACTACACTGTCTAATAAATCTATGATATACTGGTTAAAGCTCAATACATGATAAATTGTCTAAATCAAAAAGTTCTCTGCATATATGCTGGTTGCTTTAAGTACAGTTGCATATACACACTAGTTCACTTAGCTGAAGTAGCGTATATAAATCTGTTTGGGAAATAAAATTATAGATCTGATAATACTAATTCACCCCCCTCTTAGTATTATTTCCAACATAATGGAACTAGTATCCATTTGTTTCTCCATATCTATCAATGTGTTTTCTAACCACTCTGACTGGTTGGCATATTTTTCAATGTCTAGCCTGGACTCATGCATAAAAGGACTCAATTTAAATTTGAGTCTTAGTTTTTTTATGACTCCTAAAGGGTCATATTGCCACATGAAACTGCTACTAAACTTCATTTCCTGTAAACACTTCTCTGCTTCTTCTCCAACCTCCCTATTATTACAGATAAAAGGACCCAGTTGGTTTTTGATCTTGAACTGTGTTTTCTTCCTAGCTGATAAAAAATTTAAATCATATGAATTTATAATCTCCCTGATATACTCTAATGCAAATATCCTCATGGGGAGATATTTGGCCAGCTTATAGGGAGTGAGCTGGCACCCATATATCCTACTTTTAGTGTGGTCCTGGTATAGATACTAGTCTCCTATTCTACTATTTTGAGGCAACTGCAAAACTCTCTTTATCTCATTACTGATCCTAGGTTGATTGCTATTGCTTAGCATATTTACAATTGGGTGAACAAAGGAATCAATGAACTCCTTATAGTTAAAAACAATGGCATACTTTTGGATTAAGGGTGTCCAAAAGATGACAGATCTAGGATGGACCTTAGTATCTAGCTTCTAGATGTTGACTAGAAACTTGTCTGATTGGAAATATAAGAACATGTGGAATAATACTGAAGAGTATTTGAATACTCTTTCATTTGGTAGTCTGATCAATTGATCATGGATTTTGTCTACCAAGAACTGGGCAAAATTGAAAATTACAGCTGGAGGCTTGCTTGGGCTAAAAATAAAGAGGAAAGCAAGTACAGGCTCATCTACATGCTCATCAGTGGTGTATCCTAGAATACAAGAGCGCATGGTTACAATTTGTCTGGCCCTCTCAGAGACAATGGTGGTAGAGTATGGAGGACTGTCCGTAGTAGTATGAGACTCTTCTAGGATGAAAGTTTGTAAGATTTGAGACCTCTTGGGAAGGTCCATCTTATGTAGAGTTCAAGTAGGCTTTCAATGGAAAATGGGGTTTCATTTGGGTTTGGCCAGATCTGCAACATTTGGTTTATTGACTCTGCAAGATTGTAAACAAAATATGCTGGTTAGGAGAGACTATGGCTCTTTGGCTTGGGATATTGCAGAGTTGGCATAGGTGGATGATTTCATGGAACTCGATACCTATGGGAACAAGTATTTGGGAAAATTTTATTCCCATAACTGAATATCATCACTGTGGTTGAGGAGTTTGTCTTTACTCTAGCAGTGGAGTTTCAATAGATGGCTAGGGGAAACTGTGTCTTTAATTTGGAAATCTTTGTCAGCCAATGGGAGGTGGTCAATATCCAAGTGAGGGGTTTGTAAGGATTTTTCATTCAGAATGCTTTGGGAAGCCATAATTTGGTTTATTCTATTGAATTAATATTTATCTATCTTGAGAAGTAAGCTCAAGACTTGTGGAATGGTGGAAAAGGTGAATACAGTTTGTAGGAAAGGGCTTTTGGATGCACAGTGGGGTTCTTTTAGTTTGGAAAGGTTTTTTAATTAATTCAATTTATTAAACTTTTATAAACACTGTGCAGAGACTAAGTAGAGGTTCGTTCTAGTTCTTTCAAAAATACCTGGAAAATAGAGGTTTGGTGTGCAATCAAGGTTCTGTGGGAGTAGCGAAGGCTTCTAAGGCTTCAATTCTCTGTGTGCTACTTTAAATTGAATTCTGTTGTGTCTCTTGGTTGCAAGTGAGGTTAAAATAGTTGAGCAAAGCTTCCTGGTTTCAAAATTGGTTGATAGAGGTGTTTGCAATGAAATAACAACGAAAAGGGTAAAAGGGTGACTTTTTGGTTTTTAGCCAATAGTGGTTAACTTTTGGGCGCGGAATTAATGTTTGAATAGTAGGTGGTTTCACCCTATGCAGGGAGGTGGTTTTATGGCATATCACACCACTTTTGAGTGGAGGGCAATATTTTTTGAGAGCACGCGATATAACGTGGCACTGCCACATAGTAAAAAGGTGATTGGGAAAAACCGCGAATCTTGTGTGATTTTGGGATGTTAACAGCCGAATGATGGGAGCACGCGATATGGGTATGGGTCGTTGGATCTGGAGGTGGGTGATCAGAGGGCTATTGCATGGCGGAGTTGCGAGGGGTGAGCCGGGGAATGAGGTTGGGTTTAATATATTCAAAGGTTTTATAAGGGTAGGGGAATTATAAAGTGGGGGGTTTAAAATATATAAAGTGGGACTATATGTGAGAAATAATATAAGTGTTGAGTCAAAAGGGTATCAGGGAGGGTTTTTTGAATGGGGCATGATACATTATTCAACTTAGGATAAGGAGGTTTTAATGGGTTTAAACGTGAAAGAGAAATTAATAAGGGGGGAATGATTTTTAAAGGGTAATATCTAGGGAAAGGTGTGAAATAAAGGGAAAAAGGGTTAAAATGAAGGGAAAGGGTTATTACAATGGAAATGTGTTAGAATAAGAGGAAATGAAAGGGAAGGTTTCTTTGAAACCAAAAAGGGGAAAAGCATTAGGAAATGAAAAGTAATGAAGGGGTAATGAAGGGGAATTAATAAACTAGATATGTAGGGGTTTAGTGAAATGACAGGAAATTAGTGAATAATCTTTAGTATTTAGGCCAAAAATTATATAGAACTTTTAAGGCGCATACCCCAAAGTAATATACAACTTTTGTGAATGTCCTTTCTCTTTGATAATTCCTCCTTCACATGAAACATATGATTAAACATAATGAAGGTGCATTTGAGGTTGCCACCTTGTGCACTCCAAAACTCTTTTACTTACCCTTTATTTATCCTAGCATTTTCTCTTCATTTATTGGGTGCATTTCAGCTTGCTGACCCTTTATTTCTTTTTCTTTGATAAGCAAACTATCTAATTCTAATCTTATAACTTCCAATGGCTCAAATTAAACTAATGAGCTCATTATTATTCTCTACCTAACTACTGATCTACCAAGATTAGACAGTTTGGCTAGATCTTTTATTCTCTATCTATCAACATGAAATTTAAAGCATGAACGAATCAAGATTAAACTATTTGATCATCATGGATCGTGGCATTTTGACAAGCTACACACAATCTTTTTTTTTTCAAGGCAAAGTTAAAAGTAGTGGCATTTGAATTTGCATCACTTTTAGAATCTATTTTTTATCTCTTTTTGGTGGGGTTCATATTTTATTTTCTTTTAGTCCTTTGATTTTTCTTTTAGGACTTACCCTCTTTACATTTTTCATTTATAATATAGGAAAATATTTTGCAAAAAGAAAAAGTATGTACAATATTACAAGACTGATCATAGTCAATTCAAAATTATGAATCCTATTATTATAGGACCCTAACAGAGGGAAACAAATGAGCGAAAATGAGCAAGAAAATTTAAAAACAATCCTAACTAGGGAAACTGCTCAGTTTTATAGGTAAGAGATAGGGTTTGTAGGAAGATGAAATAAACTGAAAGGAAATGATATGTTTGGTGAATGGAATGATAATTTGTATGCAAACAGAGGTATTGGATATGAATTTCTAGGGTTTGAATGTTTCCATCCAACTAAACTCACCATTAGAAAGCTTTAAAACATGAAATTCATACAAACCCTAGATGACTACTCTAACCATCATTCATTTGTTTCAACGAAGTACAAGAGGGAGTTAAATGAATGTACTTACTTGCAACATGACTTAGAGCAATGGAAAATAGGAATGCAAGATTAAAATTTGAATTTGTGCTTTTTTTGGTGAGTTTCGGGACACTTTGTCCTATGCGCAACACATTTGATAGAAGCGCAACACAGTTCACAGAAGCACAACTCCTCTACCAAAAATGCAATGCAGTTCATAAAAGCCCAATGCCTTTGAATTTTTACCAATTTGAGCTAGAAAACCCATGTTTTTCACTTAAGGAGGAAAGATCTCAATGAAAAAAGGATTTAAGGATGCAAATGAAATATATTTGAGACTTCTAGGCTTTTATAGGCATTGTATGATCCTCTTTTGAGTGAAAATGGGTCCCATATATCTTTTTTAAACATGACTTTCACTCCTTTTTGAACTTGATCACCTTGGAGATTTGTAACTTGAACTTGTTTTTACCTTTTTGAATAGTGAACCTTCTTTATTTTGGAACCTTGAGATAGTGGCCATGAAGTACTCATGAAATTACATAAAACTTTATTGAAAAGAGTTGCTTATCACAACTCATTCTATGCCAGATTTTAATGCATGAAATGAAAATTTAGGTGACCTTGAAACCCTAATGACCTAATGAAGATATTAGACTGAGTGAAATCCTGATGGTGATCACTGACATGATGATGATACACTCATTTGAGTGATGTAAGCGACTGACATGTGATATTTTTAAGAGAATAGAGATAATCCTAGTGAAATGATAAAATTTGACCTTGAGACCCCTAACATAACTTGGTAAAAATATATTTGATGACTGGTGATAGGAAGAAATGACTGACACTAACATTGGCTCCCGTTGGGGATGGAAGGTCCTTGGAGGTGTCAATAACACCGTAGACTAGGTAGCCTTATTCTTTGGGCATTGGAATCAAAATGAAAAAAACTAAACTAAAATTGAAAACTGACTGACTCTTTGACATGACATGACTCTAAAATAAAAATAAAACTAGTAGCTGATCAAAGAAGCCTTATGGCCTTCTCCTTGGACTTCAAACTCCTATGATAGCCACTTCACACAAGGACATGAAAAGTAAACTGGTATATACAATGGTAATGAAAATTTGTAGAAATTTCTTCGAGTATGATAGTGCTTGAGAAGCCTACCATTGATCGCTCCTCTTGAATAATCTTACCCATTCAATTCCTCCAACAGAAAATAATTCTTTCCTTTGAAAACTAAAATTTTGTATGGCCATTTCCATAAATTTTCAAACTTGCCATGTTTGGCTTTTTCTTCATTTCTCGCATCCTGACAAAGAACCACATCTCCCAGGTTGAACTTGTCTTATTTTGTCTTGCGATTATAGATATTTTTTATTCTTTCCTAAAGTTTAGAAGTATTTTGAAAAACTTCCTCCCTAGTTTGCTGCAAATGGATCATATGATTTATCCTTTGCTGCATATCATTCGTTTCGCTGTCCATTTTCTACAGAATTTTCATGACCTAGACAACAAGAGATGAAGGAAAAATAGTATCAATCCCATACACCAACTAAAAAGGAGACATACCTATGGAATTCTTAGTACTGACCCTGTCTGCCCATAAATCATTAATGAGCTTTTTGTGCCAGTTTTTCTTATTGACTTCTAAAAATTTCTTGATGATGTTGATCAGAGTTTTGTTGGAAGATTCATCCAGACCATTCCGTTGTGGATGATAAGTAGTCGAATGCCCCAATACAATATGATATTTTGCACAAAACTCCACTATCTTCTTGGACTTGAAAGCATCAACATTATTGATGATTATCTTTTATGGATAGCCAAATCTAGACAAGATATTAGATTCAATAAATTGAATGATAACAAAGTCAATATCTTGCTTGGTAGGGATTGTGTCAATACATTTTGTAAAATATTCCGTGGCAGTTAGGATCCATTTGTGTTGTGCAGACTATGAAGGATGGATTTCGCTAATAAAATCAAGACCCCATTGCTAGAATGGAGCTGTGACTGAAATGGGCTACAAGGGTAATGGTAAAAGTTTTCATTTTCCCTACAAAATATGAAATTCATGATAGCTCATCACTGTTTTATATACATTAGAAAAAAGAGTGGGCCAATAAAAACCAGCTCTCATATATAGATGTGGATCAAGTTTACGACGTAGCAGATTCTCCGGTTTAATTCATTGGAGATCCAAGGCCAAAAGTGGATCCCACAGATCTATATCCAGTCCCAGTTGATGTCGATCGATCCAACACCAGTTGCATAGCTATCGACCCTGAGCGAGATACCAATCGCCGATTCACCAAGGCGAGCATTCCCGATCGCCAAGCGCATTTGCTCCGGAGACACAGGCAAGATTTTGATGTGTTCCAAACCGATCGTCCAATGGATCGTAACAGGGCAAGTTAGGTTCCTCCACCCATTCCCGTGACAATAGAGTTTCTCTACGGATCCCATCATCAGCTTACTGTGCGCAACCTAGGCCTAATCCTACTAAGGTTATTACCGAGCTTCACTGGGCGGGGTCCTAATGCCAGTAAGTAGATCGCGCATTGCTCCCGCGCACCACCCACTGGGCCGCCCATGATGCAAACCAACGAGCTCAGTTATATACCATGCACCGAATCGATCTACCAATCAATGAGATCAATCAAGTCCGATTCACTAATAAGACGTTCCGGTGTTGGACCAATTCCAATAATACATTCCGATCCTTATTCACCAGGTGCTACATCCCAATACCAGTTATCCAACGGAAGAACCGGTCTACGGTCATCTGTCTGTCTAGCTTTCTGGAGCCCGTATGATAAGTCAGTATGAGGTCCGTTTTCTGTTCGCCATAGGAAGTTCGCAGACAGAAACCAAGTGTGTGAATTAGGTGGGGGCACCAATACTTATTGGATTCTTACAATGATGCTTGCTGGCCCAGAGGAGTGGCCGGCCAAAGGGGACAGAAGAAGTTAAGGAGTGTCAGGTTGTGCTTAGCTTATTTTTGTTTGGGATATGCACATATATAATGCATGGATGGCTTGTGCTTAATGAAACGAAACTAGCTAACTAGGGGCATGCTTTGATTGAATGAATGGGATTATGTTAGTGGCGTATTCTCACATCCAGCACGGGACAGGACAACACACGGTATGGGGAAAGTACCAGGGGCAGCCTTTGCTTCATTTTCAACCAAACAATTCAGCAACACACCACTTGGATCTTTCCAAAACAAAACACCATCAAGAATACAATATTTGGAAGCCTTTAACTTTATGGATATACTTTTACCTTTGGGCACTTCCAATGGAGGATTTAAATGCTGTAATGCATAAACAATGTTGGAGTACCATGGAGATGAAGTGAACATGTCGGACACCTGTAACTGTGAGTCTTCTTCTTTGTCTTTAGAAAGGGAAGCAATCAGATTGATATCTAATACATGCAAATTAGATTCAGCCATGAGCTTGGCCAAACCTTTTCCCTTGATGAGCTATGTGGGATTTATCACCAAATCACATTCGCATGGTTGTGATCCATTTTCCCCGCACACCCTCTGGATATGTCTACATAAGAACTTCTTTTACAGCTACTGTTGGAACTTAAGTGATGGTGTGAGAATGCAGAATGTAAACTCGGAAATCTTTGAGAGCTTTCACCAAAGCCAAAGCCTGCTTCTCAATTATATTGTATTTCAGTGCTGCATCCCTTATTCTTCGACTGAAAAATGCTATAGGTTGTTAATTTTTTTGATCTTTCTTTTGCATTAGGACAATTGCTAAGGTATGCTCAAAGGCGAATGAAAATATGATGAAATCTGAAGTATAATCAGGACTAATCAAAGTAGGAGTAGTACATAATGAAAATCTAACTACAATGAAAGACTTCTTGGCATCTAGAGACCATTTTACCTTGTTGTCCTTTTTTGGCATGTCTGTCATTTCTCTCAAATGTTCAGCGAGGTTGGTGATAAATCTCGTCAAAAAAATGATTTTCCCATTAAAGGACTAAATTTCTTTTTTGTTCCTTAGGAAATCTAATTGTTGAATGGCTTCAACTCTTGTAGGGTCAATGTGAATGCCATCCTTGGGGATAATATGTCCCAGCATCTTGCCTTCTTCCATGGAAAATAAGATCTTCTTTGGATTTAGTGCTATACCAAATTTTTGCATTTTTGAAAGACAATTCTCAAATGATGTAAATGGTCTTCATCAGTTTTAGAAAAAACTGTGAGATAATCTAAATAAATAACCAAAAATACATCTTTTTAATTGGCGAAAGTTATGTCCATTTCTTGCTGAAAAGTTGCTCCTGCATTCTTTAATCCAAAAGGAATCTTGGCGTACATGAATGTACCTCACAGTGTTGTGAAGGTTGTTCTCAGCTGATCATCCTTATGCAACAAAATTTGATTGTACCTAGAATATCCATCAAGCAATGACATCCTAGAAGACCCAACTACCCTCTCAAGAATATGTGTTATCGGGAAAGCTAGTGTCCATTCAGAGCTGCTAGTCCCACTAAGACGGGTAGCTATCTTAGAAACAAACAAACCAAAGTTACTTGTGTTTTACTTTATGAGGAACAGATGAGAGAGAAGCAGAGCATACCAACCTTATTCTTTCACTAGTCTCCTTTCTTGTTTCCTCTCTCCCTTGATAGAACTTTTGCCACTCCTACCTCACTTGTCCCACTTCAAAGGACACTTGTAGAGTCAAAGTAGCAAAATACCATCAAAGCATAGAGATCTATACCTTTGCCATTTGTCTACTCTCGCTCATCACACCCTACAGAAGGGCTTTTTAGTGTGCATCACACCCTTTGTGTGCTGTAAGTGAGATGCATCACACCCTTAGCATGGAGCAATCTGTATGGTCCAATTTTGACCAGTTCTGAGCAGTTTTTCGGGGATAACTTTTGGGAAATGATGTAATCAGCTGACCTTGTTCCTTTAGGGTATGAAACAACACTTTTAGGGGTTTAGAATCCCTTGGTTTATGGACATATGTGATTGGGGTTGCAGTGCCCAAATATGTCTATAACAGTTGCCCCCTAAAGCATGAGGTTGTAAATCATCTGATGTCGGATGAAATGCTTTATCATGAAGATTCGAGGTTTTTCGAACTGGAAGGTGACCCGTAATAAGATACAATACAATACATTATCTTCATAATATTTTCATGATCTAGCTAAGGTGGACATTCCCATGCTCAACTTTATAAATTCATTTTCATGTACATAGGACAGACAACCATCTATGTGGCAGACTGATGATTATGGTAGAGCCATCATCCCTTAGCTTGGATGATTATCTATGTAGCTATGATGTACATTTTATGTCTTTATTTTTCCTGAATATATCGTAGCCCGGATGGATGAAACTAGATCCGGGGTCTTCAAACTCATTCAATCTTTACCCGAAGTACAAGTCGATCCATGTGAAAAGATGTTCTGGTGTCGAACATGGAAAGACATCACTTGATTACCAGCCAATGATGTAAGCTATTAACAGGCACGAGAGGAATCACCGATAATGATAATGACCCTCAAGGTACTGCAGTACAATTCACGTGGTGTGAATACATGAGTTGATGTTGAACACCATGCAAAATCTTTCGGTCGAAGGCCATTGATGTAAACCTATTCCCGGAAGTGAGAAACTTGCCATTGAGGCATGCAAACTTCAAAGTACTGAAAGGGTTGTTCCTAGGTCAACTTCCTGGATAATGAGCTGATGTCGACAAGAAGTGACCCATCGTAGGAGGGCCTTAATGAATCCCACATCTACGACATGAAACGGAGCAAATGAATTTGTGGAGATGAAAACGATCTGATGATACAAGGTTTAGGGTGGCGGTCATGAAAGAATGAAGCGTGAAGGTATTACAACAGATGAGATGTTAGCTGGGTTGGTGAATTCTCTGAGTGACTTCTCTTGAACATATCAGTGACACTGAAATGGATTGGTAGCGTTAACCCCATAAACAGATGGTACGAAGGACCAATGGTGATATGACCGGTGAACAGAATAACCCAACCTGACTCAATCATGGTGACAAAGTGAAAGTGTCATGTTCAGGAGCAACCTACTACTAGTGAAGTTCTTCAAGTTTTCTTGCCAATTTTTCCCTAGTCATTGCTGCCGAGTACCTCTTTATTTTTGTCAAGCTTGAGGAGGATAACATATGCTTGTTCTATAATTTTCCCTTAAGGCAAACTTGTCACTATGGTTTAGCGAGCCTAGCGATAGTGAAACTCGCTCTTGTCTGCATGGACAAGTTTATCGCTATTGTTTTAATGAGTTTAACGACAAAGATAACTCGATCCTTTTTAATTTAGAGAGTTTGAAAAGAGGCGGAAAGGAAAATCCAGTAGTCCTTTTTCATAGTATAATCCCTTAAGTCCGAAAAAGTATAAAATAATACGAAAGGGATGACTTTTTCAATCACTTTAACGAGCCAAAAAAGAAAAGCACTCGATCTTTTTGTGTAATGATCCCTCAGGTCCAAAAAGATTAAAATCTAGAGGAGGGATGGCACTTCCAATCACTTCAACAAGTTGGAGAGGCCCAATTGCTCGATAATATTTTTATATTTTACGAGTCTAAAAAGAGCTTAAAAGAGACTCGTCTTTGAGGAACAGTTGATATTTTCGGGTAGCAGCTAGTTCCAGGTAAGGTTTGGAACTTTTCAATCACAACAGTGTAAAGAAGGTGGCTAACAGAATCACTCTTTGAAGTTGTTCCTCAAAAGGGTAAACAATCACGTGGAGGCAAATGATCGGCTAAAAAGTGGAGGTGATGGTAAGAACATGACCAAGGCTCAAAAGGTGATAGTAATGTGATCACAAAGGTTATTTACCAAAAGTGGGTTCATTTTTTAATGAGCTTAAACTCCGGGGGAACATATGCTCATAATTAGGCTTATTTTTTAACGAGCTTGAACTTTGTGGAAACATTGCTTGTGCTAGTAGTATAATAAGGATATCTCTTATCAGTAGGTTCATTTTTTAGGGAGATTGCCCCATGTGCAACTTTGCTCTAGAGCCTTTTTTATGCAAGCTTGGAACAACCCACCTACGAGGTTAAAGGGTTGAGAACCTACAAACTAATAAAACAAGCCTACAAACTATGAAAATAAAAGGTCATTTTTCACTTGCATGCAAAAGGTTTGGATGCCCCTAGGTATAAAGAGAAGTAGAGTTTCTAGGTTACCATATGGAAGTTCTCGTATTTGCAAGATTGTTCCATCTGCATTTGCAAACAAAACACTTCCTTGGCTCTGTCCATTGAAATAGACAAAGGTGAATGGTGGGATGCATCCACTCACATAACTTTGATGAGGGAATCTTATTCCAGTCTAATCCCATTTTCCTAAACAGATGGGTGTGTCAGACTAGTCATATATACTCTGCAGAAACCTACCCTATACCTAAAGTTTTCCTACCGAAGCAGACTAGGGTGCATGCCCCTTGGGTTTAGTCACATTCACTGATCATCAGGTGGATGGACTAGAGGTTGATGAGACATTCCTTGTGCAAAAAGACCAGTTAGGGATGGTATTTGACTATTAGTTGTGTTTGAACCAAGAAGTGAAAGTTGGTCAACGAGCTGGATAATTTTGCCTTCATACGGGAAACACATCACCCTAAAGAGTGAGGAAACAATAGCTGCCATGCTATAAATGTAGTCACATCCAAGGAGTAGAATGTAATATAATGGCCCTTGGACTACCATCACATTCAGATAAACGGTTTTCCTTCTCAAAGTTATAGGCAAATTTGGAAGGATCCTTAACGGTTGATTGGTTCCTTTATTGAAGCTTGATAGATTTTGAATCTTAGGCAGAAGCAATGGTGAACCAAGCGCTTTCCAAGCAGTTGAGGAAAGGATACTCACTGAGGACCCTTCATCTATGATTGTACCAGCCATGATCATTGTGTAAGCTTGTACTATGATTCAGAATGGTACATTAGATGGTAGGCGGGGTCTCCCTAATAGATTCCAATCAAAGGAAATGACTAGATTGCTTGGAGGAGGGACCGAATAGATGGCCGGATGAATCTCTGATGAACTTCCTTCCTGTGGTAAAGGAACAGGTAGATTTCCCCCCAGTTCATCAGATTCTATGTTAACAAAAAGAATTTGAACGGTGTCATTCTCAGTTTCTTTGGTGACTGTATCATCTGAAGGTGGACCTTCTGAAGACAACACTGGGTTGACTGCCGTCTCGACTTGTTGACTTTGGCCCGGTGTGGACTCAGAGGTTTTATCTTCAATGATATGTGCTTCGATTGACAAGAAAGGTGTGTCAGTCAGATTTTCAACTAGCGATGGACTCGGCAAGAGTTCCTTGTATCCAAGAGGAAGTCGCTGTGTTGAAGCAGGACGGTTATCCAAGACTCTTTTAGCATCGTCTAGGAAAGGAAAATAGTGGAGGGCATGATCGCCTTCACACAGTCTACAAGGAAATTTAGATCTTCCTTTCTGTCCATTGACTTTGTTTTCACTAGTTGATGGTGTACTCTCAACATAATCGTCAGAGGTTGAAGACACCAGATTATGCAAGCGGGGAGACCAGTCCCTTAGGATCCGTGGCATGCAGGGACAATTTCGATGATAGTAGTCTCCCTTGCAAATGACACATGGAGATTTAGGTTTGGATGGTGCAGTGTGTGGATTTTTGTCAGACGATGCATGGTTTCCCCCTTTCACCGTTGGCTTCTTCTTCTTTCTCTCCTTCCCTTTCTTCTTCTTCTCGGTTACTTGGTTTTTAGTGTTACTAGCTTCACCAAGTGAAGAGGAAGAAGGAGAGGGAGAAATAAATGAAGTAGAAGGTTGGGGGTAGCTCTAGTATCATCTGGTTGTTGATTTGATTGCTCTGGAATTATAGTGTTTTGAATGATAGAGGTCGAGAAAAGCCATATTGGCACGCCAATTGTAAGTCCTGGAAGGGACAATGTAGCCATATGAGGTGCACCAACATCCCCCCAAGAGGAGAAGGGACTAGGATCCCCCCCAAGGGGAAATCCTTGATTGGTGGACTCCATTTTCTCAACCTAAGACCAACAAGGGAATAGTGATGTTATTCCGATTAAAATAAATTTTATGATGCTTTGACACAACTTGCTTTTTCAATTTTAAAGAGTCGAGAAAA
>APFE031591864.1:845670-859394 GCA_000404065.3 Pinus taeda
ACCTCTAAAGTATGAGCGTTAAATTCCAATGCGTTGTTAGGTTCATTGAATAAATTTTATTGTTGATCTTTAATTAAGTTTCAGTTTCTGGCCTTAGCGAATGTAATCTCTCGAAAAATCCTAAATGCCACTACATGCAAGAACTGTATTCGTTTTGTTTGGATGAAATCTAGCTACAGGAGAGTTAAGAGGTTCATGCGAACAAAACGATGTCCAAAATTCTAATGCAGCTAATCAATAAGAAAGGAAAAATCTTTTCTCTTTTTCTTCTTTTTAAAAGAAAAACTAGCATAACATGCCTAATTGATGAAAACAACAAAAAAAAAAAAACTTTTTCTTTTCCCTTTAAAAAAATGATAATGCACTTAAAGCGTTTCCAGAGATATTCACTATCAGATAATTGCTTTCAAAGAATCTAATAGCCAGTTTTGAAACAAACACAACAACCCAACAAAGCAAAGGAAAAACAAGATTTTCATGTAACTACGTAAGCTAAGTTATCACGAAATCAAGGAAAAATAAGTGAGCTACAAGCGGGATATTTGCAACATGAAGTGCAAAAACTCATATGACCACCAGGAGAATATAGAAGTCTGACGATAAAAGAACCGGATATATAAATCATCAATCCCACGGGAGGTTCGATAACACAAAAAAAAGCAAAATGTGAAATCGGAAGGCAATGGCAAACAACCGAAGGACAAGACACCACCAGCCAGTTATCAATCTAACAGACTCCCAGAAGGCATATACAGGGCAAAAAGACCAGACCCAAGCATCAGAGACTGACAAACAGGTTTATAAACAGACTTAAACAGTGCGGCGCGACTGTAAGTCTGCAACTCACGCTAAACAAAGTGTAGCGCGAGTTGTCCGAAAGAAGATCGCGCCCAGTAGCGCGACTGTTCAGAGAAAAACCGCGCTGGCGGGAATTTGCCAGGCAAAGAGACACAGGCTTGGTTTTTAAAAAACTAGAGAGAGCCAGTGAGTGAAGGATAGCAAAAACTCCAATCAAAGAAATTTTTCAGACAAGAAAATGACAGAAAAACGACATGCGAAGCAAGATCGATACTGTCCAGTTTGTAAATCAACCCGGAGATGGACTGAAGTGGCGTTGATCTACTTCACTTCCACATAGCGGAAGTGTTTCGAAGGCTTCCTGGCCGCTCTTCAGACTCCGTCCACGACTTACAAATCAGACAATATAACACAAACAACAATAGACAAACTCCCCAGCGGAGTCGCCAATTTGTTGTGGAGGTAAATCCCCTCTGTGGACAGAGGTGATCCCACTAGCCCCACATGGGTCTAGCAACAATCATACACGCTGCATGCAAGTTCCTAATTGTACAATTTAAAAGTCGACCAGAAAGACCAACCTGGGATCCAACGCTATTTGCTGTGGGAGAGGTGTCGCTCTTGTCCTCTAGCTATGGCCGGTCACTATCCTTGCGCTCCACGCATGGACACCTACACAAATGAAGAACAGCCCAAAACAAGCATAAAATCCAATATCATGCAATTATATATCAGTCAAGCAAGATATAATTCAAATATTACCAGAAGAACATGTGAATGGAACCATAATAACAGTCGCTTATCATTCAATAGAGAAAAGAGAAGAATTACAACCAATTAAGGCTTGACGCTGCAAATCTCCTCCAACTGGGTCAGCAGTCTAATATGTCTTGCAAAGTCACTTTCTCTCTCAACAATCCGGCAGCATAACCTCTCTTTCAGCTCTTACTATCATAAAAACTCTCTAGCTCATACTATCACTCTCACTAACTAGCCAACTTGCAAAAACTAACTAGCCTGTTCAATGTGGGAAGACAGGCATTTGTAGATGGAGGAGAAGAGATATGCGTTGTATGTGGACATCTTCTGAGATTTTGGCATTGTCCCAAAATAACCATTGAGCTAGGTTGTTTTGGATAGAAAAGACGACACTCGACTGCTTTTATGGGTTTTTTCCTCAGAGAACTGGGTGAGTTATGGAGGAAAAAAACGTTCCAGTGCACGCTGGCCAAAAATCATGCCCAACTTGTGTGGCACGGGCCGTGCTCTATGGAAGAGCGTCTATGGGCGCGCCCTCTTTGTAGGGACTGGGACATTGGCGCGGGTAAGACACTGTTGTGTCGCGCTAATGGAAGTAGGGCACTTTTTGTGGCTTATCTGCAAAAGGTATCTTCAGGTATTTTGAAGTTCATACTCAGGAGATCTCAATGCAAGTGTTTTCAAGTTGTGTCACTGGTCACAGGTCCATAAATGTGTCCTCCAATGTGTGACAGCGGGGGGGGGCTAACAAGGACGGTGACCAACGGTGACAAATTACTGCGTAACACTCATACTATGGAATTTTTTTTTTACAGGTTTCCATCATGCTTGATGCACATACACAATTCTCTAGTATATACAAGCACTCTCATACACCTAGTGCTCATCAAATGGTTAAAGTTTATGTTTCCTATGGTTACTTCTAATAAAAATTAAATACCGTAACCTACAAAGATTAGCTTTCGATTATAGTAATGGCGCAGCATGGGTTTTCAAGAGAGATTTTTATTTAATCCCATTCCTACATGGATAAAAATGGTATAGGTTATACATTTATGTCAATCTACTTTTTTCAATCATTACTATATTAATTGATACATTTTTTTTATCCCAATTAATTTTAATTGTAATATGAGGCAGGGGTGGATATTGTGAGAACTGTAAAGGAAATGAGGATGAGACACATTCCCTAGAGCCATGTGGCCTTTACATGGTGGTCATAGCTTAGGTTATGAATGGAGAGGATTGAGCTTGCCTCATTCGACGCTGGTGGTAAGTTTTGTTGGAACCCTAAAACTATGTCTCGAACCATCCTCAGCCCATTCGACTCTTTTGTTGCTGGTAGTGTGTTATAGTTACTGAGGGTTGAATTGGAAGCTACTGGTACCTTAGCTGCTGTAATTTCTCCACCAGCCTTGTGGCCACCATATTACTCCCTCACCTCTGCATTGGACTTCCAGGGGATAGAGGTAAGGGTTGATGTGGCCAAATATTTGATTTCTTTTTAAGGTACCAGTCCTACTCATCAAGTTCACTGAGTTCTCTCTTATGGATGCTAGAGAACTCCTATTTTAGCCAAAATGATACACAGTATATCTCATGGGGTATCTTAGCTATTCCCATAAACACCTTCTTAATTATTTTATCAGGTAAATTTCTCGCTTCCTTGGGGTTGTTATGCATTTATGTGATGAATTTGATCGTAAATTTACATTGTTGTGAGTACTGGCTTACTAATGTGTTTTTCTATTCCTCACTCTAGGTATCAATGTGTTCATCAATCGAGTAGGGTCATCGATTCTTTGGCATTTCCCTCTACCCAACTGAGGCTTAGGTGTCTTGGCTCTAGGTTCGCTAGTTCTCCTTCCAAGGTTATAATTTCACTTACTATAGTAAATTTTTGTAGCTTTTAGTCGTGAACTCTTTTTTAAAGTCTAAACAAGTTGTGTGAAGTTTGAAAGTTATAATAGTTTTGTGTTGGACGTACCACTAGGAAAATTTTATGGAAAATTTATACAATACATGTATGAATCACTCTAGGTAGCCAATCTAAGTCTAAATTTGATACTCCAATTATTTGTCCTCATTTTTTTTTTCTTTTTGAATACTTTTGCTACAAGTATTGTTATAACTACTGCTCATTCACCTCCTCTTGGCAGAGAAATGCGTTCTCCACCGATAAATTATATTTATGTTGTTGCAGGTTGGTATTTACTCACTTCTCCCTATTGGTCACTTTAATTGCTTATTAATTTAAACAACCAAGTGCTACATAAATTGTCAACCTAGGGAAGTCTAGTTATTTCAAAGGCAATTAAGTACTATATGTACTCAATCTTAAAAGCAATAAAAGTTGTAGTAAAAATTAATCACACCTTGGTTCAAACAAACTGAAACTCCACTCTGTGTGACAGCAAATACAATCTTTTGCAAGTAGCTACCAAAGAATGCTTAATTTCATTCAAGGAGTAATCTAATGGAAAAGAATCAATCTAGAAAGGAAAGCAATGGCTATGTTGTAACTAAGAACATGAACCTATTCCCGGAACAGGAATATTCAGCACCTGCTTCTGATTATCAAGCTTTCCAACTCACTCCGTAAACATAATCACCAATGAAACACTCATGAATTGACTGTGGATAAACATAAACAATGCATGAATCGATTGGAAAGAAAACAGAGTTCTAGCAAAAAGTATATAAACAATATTCAGTAAACAGTACTGTTAACAAGGTATGTATAAAAGACACACTTAACACACTGCAGAAATATAATGGGTGAATCTTGTGATGAAGGTGGGCCCTGTCCTTCTCACAAGATTCCCCAAGAGACAAGAACTAGAAAAAGATATTCAGAACGAAATTTTATTCATCCATCAATATGTCATATTACAAAAAGGATTCTAGTCCTGTTCCTTCAACTAAGCCTTCCCCGCAGTCTATTCATCCCCTCTAATGTAGATGTCTCCTCTTTATAAAGAGGAGACATCTATTACAACAGATTTACATTGTAAGTTCTATTTTATCCTGATATGGAAAAATAGGGAAATCAGTTTCCCATCAACAAAATGTTGTTACAATAATGATGTCTTTAGATCACGATTGTTACATCCAATGTAGCAGCTTCTTCGGTGATTAGTCTGCTTCCTCTGTTACTGTCAAATTTAGAATGCAAATCACAACTGTTTCAGCTTCGAAATTTGCGTATCGTTCTTACTATTTCAGCAACTGCAAAAATAGTCTTGCAATCTCCAGGCAGTTTCATCAACGTAGACTGCACATCATTCTTTAGTTGTTCAGCAACTAACAATTCAGTGATTAACTATGAATATAGTGTGGTTATATGTAAAATAATTAAACGTATAGTTATGAGAAGAAACATTGTGTACCTTTGAAATAATTGGGTTAAAACAATAACAAGGACTTTAGATATAGATTGAAAAGGATGACATCATAGAAAAGTGTATGGTCAAAAAGGGACAACATGAGGTCCTAACACCCCCCCCAACTAAAAGGGTTGCATGTCCTCATGCAACTTTCACTCTGAGTCTGAGTTGGAGTACTGGGATGTACAGTGCAAATTACTTATATAGTACGTATAGAAGGTGCTATCAACCACATCTCTGAAACCCTGGACTTTCTCTAATATCTGCCATGCTTGAAGCTCCTCCTTTTTGGACAACCTAAAGTAAGCCTTATATTGTTGTGCTGGGAGCCATAGAAGAGGGAAGTGAAAATGATAACCCAACCATTCTTTGGCACACTGTTGAATGCATTTAACATAGTTAGGTAGCCGTGAAATTGCTATTTGAAAATTAAAAGGGTTAAAGGGATGATATTCCTTTCTCTCCTTAGGGCAATGTTCCCAAAATAGGCTGTTTTCCTATAACGCAAGAGCTCCCTTAGTTTTGACATAATGTTGGCAATCCTTTAAGACTATTGCCTGTAATTTTTCTAATATGTTCAGTCATTCCTGGTTCCCTTAAAACCCGACGATGTTCAACAATGAAAACAACAACATTCTGTGGCACGGATCGAATCCATAGAAGGCGATTATCTTCATTGTGTGTTGTTGAAAGGAAGGCATTTTGCCATGTGAGCTGATTGGCCAGCAAAGAGAGAAAGGCTCTAATCTGAATGCCACCAACTAGAGGGATCAAATTAAGCTTCCTATCTTCAGGGATGGCTTCATTATGGAGATAGAGTTCACATAGTAAATTTTGTTCACTAATTGATGCCTCTGTGAAATTTTTAATAAACCGACATGTTGTAGATACCTCATGATGTCGTCCATCTTTGATTTCATTTTCTTGGAAGAATGCTAGGCGCTCTGCTAGAAACATAGAATAATTAAGTTATGGTTTCTTGGTGGCTAGTAGTATTTGAACCAGATCAAAGATGAGAGATAATCTAGTTTTTAAGTTTTGATTTTCCCTGTGATGCGCATGAGACTGTTCCAAAAATTCCCAATTTGCATATATATGATTCTGCCAAGATAATTTATGTTTCTGCAATATCCTTTCTTGACACATAACATACTCCTTCTTCCATATATCCATTTGTGCTTGAGTGCCTGAGGTCTGAGTGAAGATAGTCTTTGTAGGTCGAGGTTCAGTCTGAGTAAATGCAATCTTTATGGGCCTTGGTACAGGACTTTTAGCTTTAGCAACTATAGTGGGCCAGGATACTTGTGGTTTCATTTCTTTTTCAAAAATCTTTGAAGGCCCTACTGGTTCTTGTGTAATAGCAGGGCGTTCTTTTTTAATTATAACAGGGGTAGATGTGGGAGTGGCTCCAGGTAGTGGGACTTCGACTATATTATAACCATCTTGTTGGTAAATATTACCACATTGGCTGCACATGTATTCATTATATCGATCCTTTTCTGCACTTTTCTCAGCTGCAGACACTGCATGAGCTAAAATATACATATTAATCTATCTTTCATAGGCTTCCCTTGCCATTACTAATTCCTGTTTATAAACCTCGATCTCTGATTTCATAAATTCGTTTTCTTGTAGAATGGAAGCCAAGGTGATGGGGCCTTATGTAGTAGTCACAGTCTCTATCGCTGGTTCCAGTGGATGGAAGGATTTTTGTTCCGTGGCAGCTTCATTATTTGCATCCTCAGTAGGTGGTTCTTGTGTGACAACTATTGAATCATCAGCTAACTCTGTAAAAACTATATCATCCTAAGCATCTGAATTTTGCATATCAGTAGACTAAGTAGCTAGTTCATTTGTAACAGCTACAGTTTGTGCATATCTTGATTATCTGATTTATGATCATCAGTAGGTGGTTCTTGTGTAACACTTGCTGAATCGATAGCAGCTACATCCTGGTCATGGTCATCTATTTTCTGTTCATCACCAGGTGGTTCTTCTGTAACACCTGCTGAGTCAGTAGCTGGTTCTTGTGGGGCAGCTACATGTTGTACATCGTCTTGGGTATCTACTTTTGGTAAATCAGCAGTTGGTTCTTGTGGGGCAGCTGTGTCTTCTAAAAGGAATGATATCACAAAATCCTAGGCATTTTGCATTTCGGTACCCGAGGGTGAGGAAGGTAAAGATTTAGGGCCTTGCGAGTGTGGTGGGTATGGGGTTTTAGGATAATAGGTGGGGAATTTGGGGTGGTGGTCTCAGTTGCTGCTTCAAAAGACGTCCTCATTCATCTTTGAGCTAGAAAGGTAGGAAGAACAGTGGTTTTTCTTTTATGAACGTTTTTCCTTATGATAGGAGGGTCATCAGTAGTAATAGCTTCTTTAATTGAGGCTCTTTTTCATCTTTTTAGTAGGGATGAAGCCTTTTCTTGCCTTTTCCTCTTTATCTTATCAATGGGGATATTATCATCCGAATCATCATTGGAGATATGGACAGTGGGGGTGGATGATTCAGCTAAATTAAGGGGTGGGGTCGATGCGGTGAAGGGGTTGATTGAATTGACTGCTGCGGGTGGTGGAATTTCTGAGGAATTGAAGATGCTCCCTGGTTGTTGTATGAAAGGATTTTCAATTTGCTGTGACATTTCAGGGGTCTGCTGAGGATTTCCAGCATCTAATTGGGGAGTTTCGGCTACTGGTTGAGGAATTTCAGTAGCTTCTTGTGGATTTTCAGCTGCTAGTTGAGGAATTTCAGCAGCTTCCTAAGGTGGGTTGTTAAGGGGAGGAGAATTCTACTGGACAAAGCCCCTCTGAATGAGAAGCTGTACAAGGCGATGGTGAGTGAGGGAAAGGAGCGGGTACTTCGCATTCATGGAATAATGTGACATATTCTTTAGACACCCAAGCAGATAGTATGGCAGATTTAATAGACGACCATGTCTTAAATGATTCAACAACACAAATTCATGCTGATAAACTACCCGGTAACGTCCTTCGCAGGTGAGGTAGTGCTTGACAAACTGTGCAACCATTGGCCATGGAGGTGGTAATGAATGAAGTGCAACACCCCTGCATTTAGGCTCGACCCACTCTCCAGGTAGAAGAAAGCCCTATTGTGCATTCAAAATGATGTGTTTACCACTAAATCATCAAATGCCATCAGCTGGTAAACCTAAAACCTGAGATATATCCTTCTCTATTACTGGAATTCGTACTCCCTGAACAGTAGAGTAACCTTTCTTTAGATTACATGTGAATTCAAGGACTTGTTGAGAATCAAATCCGTAGAGCCTTCAAAAATAATCTACCCAGCCTGCTTACTGAAAAATCTGATATACTTCTGGGTGTAATTCCAATAGAGCTATTGAGCTAGGCTCATTTCGAATAGCATTACCTCCCATAGTTATTGGTTATAGTAAAATGCACAGTACATAGCCGAGTTACCACAGCCAAAATAAGGTAAATATTGCAAATGAGGTTGTGACATAATAGAATAGAGATGGGGTGACGAGACACGGTCGTGATAAAAGACGATGGTGATTGGCGTATCGTGAAATGATTGGAAAATTTTGGTATTCCCCCCCCTCCAGCTACAGCTAAAATGATAAGTTTGTATATACGGCGATTTCGGTAATCATGTCACGATCTTCTCATTAACTATAGTTTAATATCTACACATAGCAAACGCATACCTCACATTTTACCTTCGATTGATGTGCTGAAAGTATAATGTCATTGCTAATAGATTACTAATACTTATGAAAAGGGGTTGTGAGATATGAGGGTATTTATATGAAAGGCTTTTTATAATAATAGGAGGTGGTAGTGAAAGAATACAATTATAAGGATCAATGGATGATTATTCTCAATGGAAAGTGATATGTATTGGTTCTTTTTGAGAGAAATTGATGCTTCAATTACGGGAAAAATGGGAGGAATTGGTGTTTAGGGAAAAATGGAAAGGGTTGTTGTTTCAGCGATGGAGAAATTGATGTTTCACAATGGAAAAAAAATGGGGAAAAGTTGGAGTTTCGGCAATAAGAAGAATGGGAAAAAGTTGGTGTTTCAGCAATGGGGAAAAGAGATGTTGCTGTAAAGAAAAATAGGAAAATGTTGCAGAAAGGTAGTGTAGGGGAATGAGTTGTAAATTGAAGTGAGATGACAATGCTTCTCAAAATAAAACTTGATCCTGTTTGCAATACAATTGTTCTTTTTCAGCCAGCCTCCGAATCTAAGGCCTGCAAAATAATAAATTGTAACATGGTAACCCTTGACAGGGATTATTAGTTTAAACAATCTAATCTACTAGGAAATATATAATGCAAAGATTAAATGGAATGAGGGGTAGCAGACTCCCCCAAAAAGATATAATGTGAATCTGCCATACAAGTGGCCTTAAAATCCTCTTTAGAAATAGGTTGATGGTACAAACAGAGGTGATACCCATTCACTAACATTGGTGTTCTAGAATCATCAATGGTTGGGAGACTTACTGTTCCATTTGGAAAAACAGTATCTACCTCATAAGGTTTGATCCATCTTGTTCGTAGTTTTCCTTGAAAATTTTCAAATCGGGAAGCATACAATAAAGCCCAATTATCTTTTGGAACTGCTTTTGCTTAATAGTTTTATCATCCCACCTGGTTCTTTGCTGTTGAATAATAGTTTTTTGATGGATGGCATCCAACCTCTTTTCATCCAATTCCTAAAGCTGCTGCAACCTAGCTGTTTATGCATCAGTCAAGTCAAGGTTAACAAATAAAGTAGTTCTTAAGGTTTTAATTTCAAATTCCACAGGAAAAACAACACTTTTACCATAAACTAATTCATAAGGTTAAAAACCTGTAGTGTTCCTACAAGTAGTTTTGTAAGCCCATAATGCTTCAAGTAGCCTTTGAAACCAATCCTTTCTATTCTCCTTTATTGTTTTCGTTAAAATGGCTTCTACGACTTTATTTGTACTTTCCACCTACCCATAGGGTTGGGGGTCGCAGGGTGTAATCATTTTATGATTAATATGATATTTCTGAAGTGTAGCTTTAAAACCATGAGAATTGGAAGGAGGTCCTCCATCTGTGACTAGCTCTCTAGGAACTCCAAAGCTAACAAACATTTCTTCAAATAGAAAGGTTAAAACAAATTCCTCATTAGCTCTAATAAGTGCTTTAGCTTCCACCCATTTAGTCATATAATTTGTACAAACTAATATGTAAACTCTTTTATTAGATGGAGGATTGATCGGTCCTATAAAGTCTAAAGCCCATCTTTCAAAGGGTTCAAGTACTACCTGGGGGATCAGTGGAATTTCATCTCTATGATTAGGTTGACCCATTATCTGATAGCTATCATAGGCCTTGACATATTTCTTTGCATATTTGAAAAGTTAGGGCCAATAATGCCCCATTCTGAGAATTTTATGTGTTGTTCTCTTATCAGCAAAATGCCCTCCACAAGGGCCATCATAACAAGCCTTCAATTTATCATAAACCTCATCTTCTCTAATGCATCTCCAAATTTCCTGATCAAGTCCTGTATGAAAAAGACACCCACTCATCCAGCTGTACCGAGCACTTTGTTGAATGATCTTTCTTTTCTCTCTATGTGACAGGTGTGATGATAACTTCCCTGCAACCAAATAATTGGCAATGTCTGCATACCAAGGTGAGTGAGCAAATACTGCAAATAAGTATTCATCAGGGAAGGAATCGTTTACTGGAGTATTATCATCAATTTTTATCCAAGAAAGGAAGTAAACAACTACATTTTCCTTACCTGGTTTATTTACAATTGTAATATCAAATTCTTGTAGTAATAATAACCACCTGGTGACTCGAGCATTTGTGACATATTTATTCATTAAATATTTAATGGCCGAGTGATCAGTATGAACAAAAGTAGGGTAACCAGTAATATAATATCAAAATTTATTAATAGCATAAATGACTACTAAAAATTCCTTTTCGGTAACTATGTAATTAAGTTCAGCAGGGGCCATATTCTTACTAATGAACTAGATAGCATAAAGGAAGATTGTTTTCTTCTTGACATAAGACAACTCCAATTGCAATATCTGAAGCATCAGAGGATATATGAAAGGGTAATGGCCAATCAAGTCCCCTTAGAATAGGAGCGGTAGACAACTGATGCTTAAGTTCATCAAATTCTTTTTGACAATCATCAGTCCACTTAAATTTAACATTTTTCGTAAGTAACACAAACAAAGGAGAATCTATTTTAGAGAAAAAATTGATAAATCTTTTGTAATATCCAGCATGTCCTAAAAAACTTCTTACATCAGTTTGTGTTCTAGGGATAGGAAGATTCTGAATTACCTGCACTTTGGATGGATCAACTTGAATCCCTAGGAATGAAATGAAGCGTCCCAATACAATTCCTTCATTCATCATCTTATGGCTTTTTTCAGTGCTTAAGGAAAGATGAGCTTGTATACAACGTTTAAGTACTTTCTCAAGGTTTTGTAATACATCTTCAAAAGTCACACCGTAAGGAGTAAAGTCATCCATAAATATCTCCATAGAGTCATTAAGCATATCGGAAAAAATTCCTAAATCACTGCTCTTTGAAACGTTGTTGGAGCATTACATAGTCCAAATGGGAGAATTCTATAAGCAAATGTTCCCCATGGACTAGTAAAAGTGGTCTTGTCTTGGTCTTGGGGTGCAATTTTGATATGGTTATATCCACTAAAACCATCTAAAATGGAAAAGAATCTCTTCCCTGACAGGCTATCTAGCACCTAACCAATAAATGGCAGGGGGAAATGATCTTTTTGACTGGCTTTGTTTAAGGCTCTATAATCTACACACACTCTTCATTTCCCATTTTTATTAGGTACTATCACCAATGGAGAAACCAATTCACTGTCATATATAGGTATAAACCCTGCATTAAGAAATTTTTGAAGTTCTTCTTTAACAGTTCCCCTCAGATTAGGATTCATTCGCCTCTGGGGTTGACAGACTGGTCAGCATCCTTCCTTAATATATATGCAATGAGTACATAATTCAAGGGAGATGCCTTTCATATCTATACAGTCCCATGCAGATGCTTCCTTATTTTCACAAAGTAACTTCATTAATTTTTGTGTTTAAGCATTTGTCAAGTTAGGGTTTATATTCAATGTTTTGCCAGGTTTGATTTCTACGGTTATACTTTTAGAGGAGATAGCAGTTGATGTTTGAGGTAAATTTTTAGATTTAAGCTTTTCCTGTGTTGCAGGTTCCAAATTTGTAGTTAGTTGATTCTATGATTCAGAGGCTACCAAGGAGGGTTCAGAAATAAAACTACTAATTACTTCATCCTCTGTGGTGTCTTTAAAGGTTAAGGCTTGTCCAATAGTCAAAATGGCTTGAGTGTCATTATCTTCATAATCTAACCATACAGAATTATCATTATTAATCATAGGTGTAGCATGAGGGTAGAGAGTGAGTTGCTTAATTTCACATCCATTAGAAATTGTCATTGAGCTCGATCTACAGCTGATAAAGGCATCTGCTGTAGCCAGCCAGGGTCTCCCCAAAATCAATGGATGCCCCCCCAACTTTTTTTTACTCTGTAATACAACAAATTCAGCTGGGTAGTTCCAAGATTCAACTGAAATAATCAGCTCTTCAATAACCCCTTCTAGTTTGATTATGAAATGGTCAGCTAATTCTAAGGTAGTTGGCGTCTCTCTAATTAAGTTTTTCAGTTGTAATAACTGTGCAATTTCAAGGGTCATAATATTTATAGCAGCACCTAAGTCTACCAAGACACATGAAACAATAGTTTTTCCAACCTATACTGTGATAGTAGGATGACCGTGATCACCATATTTTACAATAGGAGTTTTTCCCGACATTAAAGCAACTAGATCACCCATCACATGAACTGTAAGGGGATCTTTAGATTTCCTACCAGGTTTCTTGACGCAAATGTCTTTGGCAGTTCTGGCATAAATTGGTACATCTCTAAGTGCTTGTAGAAGTGGAATTTTAACATACAGATTCTGTAATTCCCCTAGAAGATTAAAGGCAAGCAGCTCAGGTGTCTTAGTGAGAGCTAAATGCTCACAGAATGGTGGCTCTACTATTTCAGTAGTTTTATTAGAGGATGGCTTGACTGTTTCAGCACCCTTATTGGATGATTTATCCTTTTCTGTCTGTTCTTTTTCAGAGTCAGAAGAATTAATATCATCAATAATAGGCTCGATTATTCTCCCAGAACGCAAATGGATATCATCGCACTGCAAAGGGAGAACAGGAGATATAGGCTCGTTCTGAATATCGATAACTTGCATAGCTTTATTATTACTAGGATTAGGGTTCAGTTGTATAGGTAGCTGCGGCTCATTGTCTGATTATTCGATGAGGCACCTGATGGTAGAGAGAGGGGTTGCTGATACTGAGGAAATTGGTTTTGAAATGGCACTTGCTGAGCTGTCCAGTTTGGATTCCATTGATTAAAATAAGGTTGCTGTGGAGGCCAAGGAGTCCACATTGTAGGTGTCGTGCAGAAAGAGTTAATCTTGCGGACAAAACCAACCTCCCTAGAAGCCTAATACTTTCTAGTGACAAACAAGACAATTAAGAGAAATCCTTCTCTAAACATGCATTATCATACAAGAAACCAAGTGTTTTAGATCCTACCTGTAATCCAACGCTATTGTAGTAGTCTAGCCTCGTCGATCTAGATGAGCTCCTCCTTCACTTCGAAACCTGCATTCACTAACAATCAAATGATTACATAACACCTGAATATCTCATAAAACAAAACATATTCAACATAT
>APFE031591868.1:4418-18501 GCA_000404065.3 Pinus taeda
GGTAGAGGAGGTGGATATGGTGGAGGAGGAGGTGGAGGTGGAGGTGGAGGTAGAGGAGGTTGTGGTGGAGGTGGATTTGGTGGAGGTGGTGGTGGTGGAGTTAGTAGTGTGAATATGGAGGTAGAGGTGGAGGTAGGTGGATGTGGTGGTGGAGGTGGAGGTGGAGGTAAAGGAGGCAGCGGTAGATCTGGAGGAGGTTGTTGGGGAGGTGGTGGTGGAGGAGGAGGTAGATGTGAAAGAGGAGGCAGAGGGGGAGGCATAGGTGGTGTAGGTGCTTGAGGTGTAGGTGGAGGAAAAGGAGGTGGAGGAGGTGGAGGTGGAGGTGAAGGAAGAGGAGGTGGTGGAGGAGGTGGAGGTGTAGGTGGTGGAGGAATAGGTTGTGTGGGATCTGTAGGTGAAGGAAGAGGAGGTGGTGGAGGAGGTGGAGGTGTAGGTGGTGGAGGAATAGGTTGTGTGGGATCTGTAGCCCACAAAGAAAATTTTCATTATTTAGTATAACATCTTACAAAATAAGTACCATCAAAGGATTTCCACTTCAAAAATGATAATACACTAAACAGTTTCTCATCCTCCCACTAACTCCATGTATTTCTCCTTTAGCCTTTACCTCAAAAATAAAATTTCATTAAAAGAATATTTTTCCCATGATAATAGATCCCCTACAATGAACACATAGGAAGCTAGAGCATAGGTCATTTTTCCATACGAACATCCAAGTAGAACATATTTCCCTTTCCTAATAAATATTTTGAAATAAAATACAAGATGAAGAGTGGATTATCTAAAAAGTGAAGAAGCTTAGGTCATGCCAAAAAGTGAACTATAAATTATTTTTTTTCCTTAAACCATGAGATATGTAAAAAAATAATATTAATTATGCAAAATATGTGGAATAACCAAAGAATAAAAAAAGCCATATATGATTCCAAATATCCTATGTTTCTCAAGTAAACATAAAAAAAGAAGAAAATCGGGCTTCTTAATCAAGAAACGACATTAACTTTAACCCACCACTTTTTTAGTCAATGATAATTAGATGAAACGAGTCATTCCCAAAAAAAATGTTCATTGAACAATAAAATGAGAACTATAAGTGTTTAAGGGACTAATAAAAGTTTTAAACTAAATAAACACAAAATTTTAATCTTTAAATATGCTTCAAATTATTGGCCAAGGTATCAGATCTAAACGTTAAAGAAACTTCATGTACTTGCATGATATTATTTGTGCATGGAGGAAATATTCCTAAATGTATTACTTATCATTAAATAGTAGGATATTATGTATGTGAAGAGATATGTTCTGGATTCATGAGACTGTAGCTTTCATTTCCAATAGTGGAGAAGAGAGTGAGAATTTAATATTTGACCTTAAGTCATGAATATTAAATTAAGTTGCATATTTCCACGTCCACGTCCACCTCAACCTCTATCTCCTCCTCCTCCACCAAATCCACCTACTCCTCCTCTCCTCCTCCTCCACCTCCACCACATTCTCCTCCTCCTCCTGCTCTAGCACCTCCATATCCCACATCGCCTTATACACTACCAACTCCTCCTTGACCACCTCCTCCTCCTAATTCTTTCTCCTCATAAACATGTAGCTCTTCATCCACCACCTCCTCTTCCCCCACCTCCACCCTCCCCTCTGCCTCCACTTGATCCACTGACTCCAGCTCCTCCACCACCAACTTGAAAACCACCTCATCATCTTCCTCCACCTCCTCTACCTCCACCTAAACCTCCACCTCCACCTCCTCTGCCTCATCCTCCACATCTACCTCCACATCCACCACCACCTCCACCACTTCCACCTTCACCTCCTCCACCACCACCTACTCTTCCTCCTCCACTTCCTCCTCCTCCTCCTCCACCTCCACCTCCACCTCCACCTACTCCTCCTTGCCCTCCACCTCCTCCTCCTCCTCCTCCTCCACCACCGTCACATCAACATCCTCCACCTCCACCTATATCTCCACCACCTTGTACTACAACTCCATCTCCACCACCTCAACCTCCACTCCCACATCCACCTCCTCCTCTCCTCCTCCACCTCCACCACCTCCACAACCTCCTCCTCCACCTCTACTTCCTCCTCCCGCATCTCTACATCCAACTCCTCCTCCAACACCTCCACCTCTAGCTCAACCTCCTCCACCACCTCTGTCTCCTCCTCCACCACCACGTCCTCCTCCTCCTCCGCCTTGTCCACCTCCACCTCCTCTACTTCCACCTCAACCTACACCTTCAACTCATCGACCTCTTCTTCCACTTATAACTCCACCTCCACCGCCTCCACATCCCCCTCCCCCTTCTCCTCCACCACCTCCACCTACACCTCCACCTCCACCTCTACACCATCCACCCCATCCTCCTCTAGCACCAGCTTCACCTCCTCATCCTCCACCACCTCCACCTTCAGCTTCACCTCTTCCTTCACCTCATCCTCCACCTCCTTCCTATCCTCCACCTCATCCTCATAGTCCTTCACCTACCCCTCCTCCACTTCCACCCTCTATTCCTCAACCTCGTCCACCTTCACTTCCACCTCCACCTCCACCTCAAAGACCACCACCACATACTCCTCCTCCTCCTCCTCCTCAACCACCTCCTCATCCAACTCCACCTCCTCCATAACCTCCACCAACGTCTCCTCCACCACCTCCACATCCACCGCCTCCTCCTCCTCCACATTGTCTTCCTCAAACTCCACCTCCACCACCACCTCCACGAGCTCCCCCACTACCTTCTCCACCTCCACCCCATCCTTCTCCTCCTCCACGTCCACAACCTCCTCCTCCGCCTCTACTTCCCCCTCCCCCATTTCCACCTCCACCTCCTCCTCCAACACCTCCATAAAACTAGCACGAACCAACAAAATGTGCCAAAAATAAATGAGCTAGAGGATTACACTTAGCAAGCTATCATTAGCTCATACCTTACACAGTCACTCTGCTGACTCACTATATGATCAACCTAGTCAACTAACTAGTCAACGAACCTACTGGAATTGTAATTCTTGGGTCAAACAATGAGCACATGATAACTTGAGCATATGGTGTGAGATTGAGGTAAAATGAATGTCATTGGATTGAGAACAACAAACACTTCAACTTGATGTTACATTTAAGAATTTCTGGACACTTTCATTTTTGAGAAAAATTGTGATCAACTGATCATCTATGGAATTGAAGATCTTTAGTTTCCTATTGGTCAAATAATTTCAAGAAAGAATGTAAATTTGACTTGGTGAAGGTATTGTTTTTATTGTAAAAGTAAATCTAGCTTCCAAGAATACCCATATTACAAACAAATTGTTCAATTGCAACATTTGACGTATGAAATTCTATGAATGACAAATCATTCTTCCTAAATTTCAGGAAAAAGAATTGTTTCCCTTTTACTTCCTTTCAATACCAAAAACGAGTCATATTTGTATAACTATTAAAATATTGCATCATATACTAGTTGTCGGAGAGTGTTCATGATTATTTAATACATCTTCTTACACTCTGCTCCCAAATTGGAATTCAAAAATAATAATTCAAATATTCATGGATTTAATAGCAAAATTTCAATTCACCTCCATTTTTTAATGTCTTAAGGTGTTCGTAGATTGTTTGCACAACGTAAGATAACACATGAAGGAAAATTCGATAAATAAAAAATGGTGGAGGCACCTATCATGATGTCACTTCCTTCAAATTATGAGTAATTAGTGTGCGCATATAATAATTGACAAGTGTATTTACGCCCATCCCACAAAAGATAGGTACTTAAATCTACCAAAGGATAAGAAATTTGGCCTAATTTACTAAAATTCAATAATAACCTTTTGGGTGAGATTATGTTTTCCTCTTGTTTAAAATACATTTTGAATGCATAAATAGATTTAACACCTACTACATTTAGGGAAAACGTTACAATGAAATACTCTGAGAAAGGGGCCAAGACATCTATTAGAGTACACCCTTGAATGTTTGCAATATTCATTATAATTTTTATACACCAAGATTATGATGGAGGAGTTATTTAGGTATTGGATATAAGGAATCTAGATTTAGTGTGAGATTTTTTTTCCTTTGTTGTCCCTTTCCTTTCTCTTTCAAGTTTGTATACCTTCACATCGGTTCAATATTGGGTGAACCTAGACATCAAAGAGCGGTTTGAATATGATCAAATGCAAAAGTGAACTTGTGTCAATATATCTCCATGGATAGATGTGGAAACCAACATTGTGTAATGTACAAGTGTGTAGAGATTATATAGCATATGCAGGTGATAGAATGATAAGAGACTTGCAAGAAACTAACGAGAGGTGACAATAGGTACCTTAAATTGGTGTGACTAGCATGAAATGTAGGAGAAGAACCTACAAATGGAAGAACAAGAATATACAAGGCACCACAAGACATAAGGTAGAGATGGTGGTCCAAATTTTGTATTTGAGAAATATCAAATAGTTTAAGAAGAATTTTGTAACATTTATTTAAGTGTCTATTAAAAGAATTTACTAAAGTGTTATAGGCCGTAAACCATAAAAACAAAACCCTAAACCCTAAACACAAATATATAAACCCTAAACCCGAAAATGTAAACCCTAAACCCTAAACCGCAAACCCTAAACCATAAACCCTAGACCTTAACCATTTTATAACATTTTAAAAATTGTTTTCTAACCTTTATTTAATTATTTATTAAAATAATTTAAACATTAAACCTAAACCCAAATCCCAAACCTTACACCCTAAACCCTAAACCCTAAACCTTAAATCCCAAACCCTAAACCATAAACCGTAATCATTTTATAACATTTTAAAAAGTATTTTGAAACTTTTATTTAAGCGATTATTAAAATAGCTTACTAAAGTCTTATAAACCCTAAACCCTAACCTCTAAATCCTAAACCCTAAACGCTAAATCATCAACCCTAAACCTAAACCCTAAACCCCAAACGATGAACATTAAACCCTAAACCCTAAGAATTTTATAACATTATAAAAAGAGTTATGTGAATTTTATTTAAGTGTTTATTAAAATAATTTACTAAAATGTTATAAACCCTCAACCCTAAACTGTAAACCCTAAACACTAAACCCTAAACCCTAAACCTTAAATGCTAAACCCTAAACCATAAACTCTAAACACCAAACCTGAGACCATAAACCCTAAACTCTAAATCATAAGCATTTTATAACATGTAAAGAAAATTTCTAACTTTTATTTAAGTGTTTATTAAGAGGATTTGCTAAAGTCTTATGAACCCTAGACTCTTAACCCTAAACCCTAAGAAATTTATAACATTTCAAAAAGTGTTCTTTAACTTTTATTTAAGTGTTTATTATAAGAATTTACTAAAGTCTTATAAACCCTAAACCCTAAGCATTTTCTAACATTCTAAAATTATTTTTGTAACTTTTACATAAGTTTTTATCAAATTAATTTACGAAGGTGTTATAAACCCTAAAGCATAAAAACTAAACCCTAAGCTATAAACTATAAACCCTAAACCGAAAAACCTAAATCCGAAACACTAAACCCTAAGCCTTTTATAACATTTCAAAAAGCATTTTGTAACTTTCATTTAAGTGTTTATTAAAACAATTTACTAAAGTGTAATAAACCCTAAACCCTAAACCCCAAACCGCAAACCCTAAACCCTATACCTCATACCCTAAAACCTTAACCCTAAGCATTTCATAACATTTTAAAAAGTGTTTTGTAACTTTTTTTTACGTGTTTATTAGAAGAATCTATAAAGTGTTATAAACTTTAAACCGTAGTCCCTAAAACCTAAGCCTTAAAACCTAAACCTAAACCTAAACCCTAATTTAAGTGTATATTAAAAACATTTACTAAATAGTTATAAACCCTAAGCCCTAAGTGCTAAAGCATAAGAGTTTTATAACATTTTAAAAACTATTTTTAACTTTTATTTAAGTGCTTATTAAAATAATTTAATAAAATGTTATAAACCCTAATCCCTAAACCATAAAAACTATGAATTTTATCAGTATCTATAATAAGAGAAGACCACACCTCGGTATGTGAGTGTAGGAGGGAGAAAATCGTGGTACATGAGATACCCCGATCTTTGTTTTTCCACCCTTCATCATAAACCTTTTGACTTTTATTTATTTTTCTTCATAACTCCTCGAGGCTCCATGGGATCAATGCATTATGTGTACTATGTAGCAGCGGATACCCGTTTAAGGTGGGGTGGTTCATCCCTACACCATAAATCCTCGACCTAAACCCTTAACCATAAACCCCAAACACTAAACTACAAACCCTAAACCCAAAACCATAAAGGCTAAACCCTAAGCATTTTATAACATTTTAAAAAGTGTTTTGTAACTTTTATTTAGGTGTTTATTAAAAAAATTACTAAGGTGTTAGAAACGTGAAACCATGAACCCTAAACTCCAAACCCTAAACCCTACACCAATAAAACTTAAACCGTAAGAATTTTATAAAGTGTTATAAACCCTAAACCCTAAACTCCAAAGCAAAAAGCCCAAACCCTAAATCCTAAACCCTAAATTATAAACCGTAAACCCTAAGCATTTAATAACAATTTTAAAAACATTTTGTAACTTTTATTTAAGTGTTTATTAAAAACATTCACTAAAGTGCTATAAACCCTAAACTCTAAACTCTAAAGCATAAACCCCTAATCCTAAACCCTAAACCCTAAGTATTTTATAACATTTTAAAAAGTGTTTCGTAAATTTTATTTAAATTTTTATTAAAAGAATTTACTAAAGTGTTATAATTCCTAAACCCTAAACACTTGACTTAGATAATAATGTATATAGAATATTTTGACTAAATAATGATTTATTGGTTTTATTATAACTATTGTGACCATATAATTAGATGGATTGAAAGCTGCTACAACCATCACTCTATGATAAGAATCAAAAAGCTAACCCCATTATACATATTGCATTAAAAAATTCATAAAAATTAACTAAAATATATTGTTATTATTAATGGAGTTATATAATATATAAAATTATGTTTATCGATGTAGATTCACCCCCACTATTATTATGGGAATCCTTTAATTGGAAATAGTTGTTCTTACATTACCATGGATTAGAAATACCACATGCCCAATATGATGTGCTGATATGCCATCTTTTAAAATTAATTAATGTGAAATAGTTTAATTATTAGAGTATATTTAACTTGAAAATAAATCTTATCATTGATATGCCAATATGACCATGAATATTCCAACATATTCCATGGGTCCATAAATCTCATGATTGACATGTCAATATTACCATGAATATTCGAACATATTCCATGGGTTCAAAAATCTTATGATTTATATGTCAATATTACCATGAATATTACAACATATTCCATGGGGTTCAAATATCTACGATGAACCTAGAAATTAAATTATAATTATGGAAGATCTATTCTTACGATTACCATAGTTATAGGCATATATATATTTGAATTTATTTTGAATTTAAGTTAAAAGAAAACATTAACATTAAATTAAAACATACTAGAGAAGGCATATAAATTAAATTGATCGAACTACAAATAAAATTCAATCCATGATAACCATCAAAATGGTTACCCCAATATTTCTATCACATTTCATATATTAAAAAAAACATAGAAATTAACTAAATTAGAACTATGAAGGATATATTCTTCTCATTAGCACAATTATCGGCATATCTAATTTGGAATTTATTTTCAATTTAAGTTAAAAGAAAATTTTAACATTAAATTAACAAACTAGGGAAGCCATATAAATTAAATGGATTTAAATGCAAAAAAAATTTAATCCATGACAATCATCAAAACGTGTAACACATAGAACCTATCACATTTCCTAGATTAAAAAAAGAAGAAGAAATTAACCAAATTATAACTTTATTATAGGCCATATTGTGATTATTTATAATAATATTTTTTTCATGCATATTTCAGCAAAAAATAATCTTAATGGAAAATTTTACCGTTGAAATTTAGCCCTTGGTCTAAATTAGAGGGTTTCGAATTTTGAATGGAAAACGGTTTTGTATCATATTGCATTATTAATAGTAGCCCCAAGATTATTTTATAAGAAAAATATGTATGGAGGTTAGCATAACCTTATTTCAATGGAGGAGATACTAATTTCCATTTACCCCAATTTTCAAGGACAGGGATTTATGGTACCCATTTCTACCTTCTCGTTTGATTCTAAATGAGCTCTTTATTTCACTGGCCCTTATGTCATGGTATTGAGATTAGTTTGAAGAGAACGACCCACATTTAAGTATTCAATAGTCTTCTTTCCATTTTCTAACCTTTCAAACGATTAATGATTTTCATATCTAATACAGGAGGCTTGTGTATTTTCTTGACATTCCAATACCACGAGCATTCTCTCCTTTCCCTCCTTATTTTTTTTTCTTAATTTTTGGGAGATGTAATAATTATTTGTCTGGGAACCTGACCAAACAAGTAACCTTAAATGTTTCAAAATATGAAAAGAAAATATATATTTTATGGCTCTCAAATACAATACATGAGATTTATCTATATGGCCATAGACAACAGAGCTAAGACAAGGAAACGTAAATGAAAGCTAAAGATACATAGGCAGATAAGCATGCATGCATATTTCCAGGGATCAATATCCTTTACACCGGTTGGATGTTTACTCCTAGGAGTGCACCCATGACCACGAGGAAGCCCCATTTTCCATTAAGTTCTTGCAAGCACGCCACTTGTATGACCAGCATGAACAATTGAACCTTCCATATCAGCAAACACCTCGTTGTTTTTTAGGATTATGTCCCTCATCGAAAAGTTCCCTTTTCTACCTAAGTGATCTCTTATTGAATTGGTTAAGTGTTCAAATCCCTCTAATGATTGGTTGCGCTCTCAAGTCAAATTTCAGCTCCAGAATAACCTATCCCTTCATAGTAATATGCTCCTCGCTACACATTAGGACTTTTTCTAGGCATGGAAAACAACAACAAAAAATGAGAGGCCTATGCCACACTCAAATGGTTCAACAAGAGTGGAGAAACCCAAACACAACCCCCTATCCTTGCCAAGATCTTCTAGTGGAAGAGCCATCTTGAGGCCTAAAACTTCTACAAGAGAAGAACATGGAAAAAACCAATGATTAGGAATAAAAATGTATAAATAAATATTCTTAACGTACCTAGGCCCAATGTCTCTACTAGGTTCCTCGGGGGTGTTATCACTCGTCTCGATCTCTAAGGCTAAGGAAGAGTCGAGCTGAGGTAACCATAGACCAGTCTTTTGAATTGGTAGCTAGCCCTACCAAGCCGGAGAGGGCTCTCTCCAAAGGATCACAACCAAGAGGGCTGGATAGATTAGGGTTTTACACTAGATATGGTGTGCAAAGTTTGTTTAATTTGATTTGTTGGGGTTATTGGAAGAGGATTAGGTCTAAGAGACTAGGTTTCCGAAAAATAGGGTATGATTGCAGACATCTAAGTCTACATTTATAGAGAATATCATGCATAAAAATATTATGCACAACATTTTATATTTTGTTAACAGACCATGCAATAATAGACTTTCTTTGATAATTTGAATTAGGATTTGGTTATGCAAGATAACGATAATTGGAAGGATTGTTTCAATATAAACATGTCTAGGAATAAATTCAAGATAAGAAATCATTTATAGCTTATACAAAAAAATAAGTTATTTAGACCTCCATAGTAATGCTTGAGAACAACAAATTTTGGAGATTAGTTGGTCCATCTTAAACATTATAATTTTTTAAACAAGAATATAATTTGAAGTAGAAAAATAATTTATGTTCCCTTCAATTTTTTTTTTGGAGATTAGTTGGTCCATCTTAAACATTATAATTTTTGAAACAAGAATATAATTTGAAGTAGAAAAATAATTTATGTTCCCTTCAACTTTATTTGGATTTTGTAAGCTTCTCATGCCATTTTAGTTATACTAGAGTAGTCACCTTTGTTTTATCCTTCAAAATCTCACACAAAAGTATACTAATTGTCATGTAAATTGTTGTTCCATTACATATTCTATTCAAAGTTTAACTAATTAGTATCAACTAAACCCTTTAAATTGATAAATTTGGTTTTCATGTTCAACTTAAATATAGAGAAAAAACTATCTCCATTCACAACATACACCAAAATATAAACATATCAGAAATAGAAATTTAAATACTCTTACTGAAGTTTAGGATCCATATTCAAGAAATTCATAATGTTATTGAGAAGAAAGGGTTGTATGCCCAACTAGCTTATAGAGTTATATGTCAAGTAGATTTGATTGAATTTATTGTTCTTACACATTCAAGGTATGTTCTAAATTATTTATTATAACAAGGTTACTATATGTCAATTTCAAACTACAATTTAGATAGAAATGGGTTCTATATTTTATCTTTTACTTTGAATTCCAATTTTTTACTTTAAAGGCAAACCAATGCTATTTTAAATTTTAACTTTTAACTTTGCCATCAACAATTCGGTCTTACTAACTTTGAAATTTCCAATCTTTTACTTCACAAAAAATTAAGTGTTTTTTGTTTAAATTTAACTTTTAATATTTTACATTACATTTTTTAAACTTAAAAGTTAATTGTTTTTGTTTGTTTGTTTTTTTAATTCAAATTAAAAAGTTAATTATTTTTGTTTGTTTGTTTTTTTAATTCAAATTTACCTCTTGTATTTGTTTGTGTAACTTTCAAGAATGTAATTGATATTAAGCGTTCTAAATTTAGATATCCACTTTAACATTTAGTTAAGAACTAGCGGAGTTTCTTGCAAGCCGATTTCACCATAGCTAACTTTTTTGGTTTTGTTTTTGGAATTTTCAAGAATGTATTTAATATTCTGGTTTCGAAATTTAAGTAACGTTTTGCTTTTTTCAGTTTTAAAAAGCTGTCACAGGGTTATGATCACTACTATATCCTTATCAGAGGGTTATCCATCACTACCATATGGTTATCCATCACTATCACAACAACAATTCAACGTCGTTATCCATCACTACCGTATGTTTATCCATCACTACGGAATTGTTCTTGAAAAAGTTGAAAAGAATTGAGACTATGGCCGAAAATGACCGAAAATTAACCACTCAACATGGATTTCTCTGTGAAACGGTTGCCCACTCAGCATGGATTTCTCTGTGAAACGGTTGTTCAAGAAAGGAGACATATATCCGTTGAAAACTTTGAACCGACTCGAGATTTTTCTTCGAAACGTTTGTTCAAGAACGGACAGATAGATAGATATCCGTTGAAAGAAACGATATATAGAAGACTTACTACAGAAATCTGTCAATTGGTCTTGTCCGATATTTCTATGTGGACCGATATGTTTGTGTGGTCTGATAAGTTTGTGTGCTAAGTCTGTGCGTGTGGGTATGCTTGAGCGAGAGTAGTCTGTGCGTGTGGGTATACTTGAGTGAGAGGCGACGACGCAAACAATTTCCCAACTTCAACGGAAGGGTGACCGAATTGCTAAACAGTCACTGTTCTTCGACGGTAATGCCTTCTTTCTATTGCATTCTGCTTTTGTCTACTCTCATATAGACACCATCGTTTCATTTTAGTTCATTTCTACAATTGCAATGTTTTATTTCAAATCTCATGTATTCCTTTCATCTCCATAAAAATTATTCCAGGGATCTCTTAGATTATTTTATGGATTGGAACCTCCAACCGAAGAGCTAAGAGCTAGTTGAGTTGAGCTGCTAAGGCATAGTCAATGCTTTTTTTGGATAACTAACAGGGATTCAACTACAGGTGCATTTCCCTTAAACTCTACTTTCAAGGCAAACCTTAGTCATTTCACTTTAGTTTTCTTTCCTGTAAATTTTTTAGCCAATGTTAAACTGAGAGTTATGGATTATCCCATCCTTCCATTAAATTACTAGGATAATGGATGGATAGCCATAGAGATAATGGCCATCCATAGAGATGTTGAGCAAGGTGACATAGCATAGACATCATCAATTTTCTTAGAATCACATGGACATCATTATTTTTTTTTAAATCACATGGACATCATCATTTTATTTTTTCTCTGTAATTCACACACCTCATAACAAGTTTTTTTTTGGGTCTTCTCAGTCAACACAAAATCCTTTTCACTCCAAATCTCCATGCCTCATTTTCTGGCGAACAAAAAAATCGTATGCACTTCAAAAAAAACTTGCAAGATTCTTGGGTCTTCTGTGGTGAACAAAAAATCCTTTCCACTCCAAATCTCCATCAATGTCGTCTCATTTCCGGGCAGTCCAAATCTCCATCAATGCCTCATTATCGACATAAATTAAGCAGCTAGGTTTCATATACGTCATCTCACAAAGTTTATGATGATCCATAATGCTGGCCTTGGTGTACGCGCCATGCGCTTTTGATGAGCTCTTCTTCACAAGATTGCCTTGGCCGGACCAAACTGAAATGACGCAGAAAGAGTTTAAATTTAAAACGAAAACTTCCTTCCTGGTGTTGTGGTTACCGGGAGAATAAATATTGGAACGAACCAACAAACAACTCTAAGACAAGTGGCTCATCCATCTAGTTTATCTATTTTAATGTTGGTTTTATTTTGATAAAATCAATGTTGTAATATTTGAAATAGTACGTCAAAATTACTTTAATTTTTAAGTGGTTCACAATTGAACATTTCGGATTGCAGATGTATTAATATGCTTAGTATTAATAAATATGCTTTATTTTATTGACGGTCGCGAGTACTAGTAAATATGTTTTATTTTATTGACGGTCGCGAGAATTGCGTGTATTATTTTTTTTGCTTTGTTTCAAACCATATTCTTACATTTTAGATGAATGGCATATATCAGTTGTGTAGGTTCATTTTAATGCGTTTTCGTAGAATGAGGCGTAGTTTAACCGTAATTGCAAGTTTTGTTTTATTTAAATTATTTTTGTTTTATAAGTTTTCTTTTATTTAGATTAGTTAAATTTTAGTATAATTTTCTTTTATTTAAATAAGTTTTTTTTAACTTGTGTAGTATAGTTTGGTGTGAATATTTTGTATCTTAAACATGTTTAGTTTTTATAATATTTTTTATTAAATTTGATATAATTATAATTATTTAAATTGTTTTTTTATTTTTTTAATAGTACTATATATTTATTTATTGTATTCTAATGTTTTTATTAATAATATTTAGATTTATTTATTTTTTAATGGATTAAAATTTAGATAATTATATGTTATTATTTTTACATATGGTATATATTTTAATTACATTAATATAATGAAAAAATGTTTGAACTTTATAATATAAAGTGATATTGTTTTCTATTAAAACTTATATTATAAAATTAAATAGTAATATAAATGTTTTTTTAAGATTAATTTTCATCTGCGTTTTTAATGGATGGCCCAACGACATCATGTGTGCATAAAAATTATTTTTGTTTTATAAGTTTTATTTTTATTTAGATTAGTTAAATTTTAGTGTAATTTTCTTTTATTTAAATAAGTTCTTTTTAACTTGTGTAGTATAGTTTGGTGTGAATATTTTGTATCTTAAATTTTGTTTTTACATGTTTAGTTTTTATATATATTTTTTATTAAATTTGATATTAATATATAATTTATTTTAAATTGTTTTTTTAATTTTTATAATCGATACTATATATTTAATTTATTGCATTCTAATGTTTTTATTAATAATATTTAGATTAATTTATTTTTTTAATGGATTAAAATTTAGATAATTGATATGTTATTATGTTTTACAATATGGTATATGTTGGTTTTCAAGCCTCTGTGGGAATTATTTGTAGCTTCATGTTCCGGATTATCCACAGTTTTCATTTCAGTCTGTCGAAGTTTCGAACCCCAACGGGGGTCCATCATCAGGACGCTTCGGAATGATAGAAAGATTTGAATGAAAGATCATTGAATGAATGATAGGATCTTTCATTCAAATCTTTCTATCATTCCGAAGCGTCCTGATGATGGACCCCCATTGGGGTTCGAAACGTCGACAGACTGAAATGAAAACTATGGATAATCCGGAACATGAAGCTACAAATATGGTATATATTTTAATTAAATTAA
>APFE031591871.1:0-12415 GCA_000404065.3 Pinus taeda
TTTTGTCAAAATGGCTTCAATGACCTTGTTGGTGCTTTCCACCTGCCCATTTGCTTGGGGGTGGTATGGTGTAGTCATTTTGTGCTTGATATGATATTTCTGGAGCATGTCTTTGAAGCCATGGGAATTAAAAGGAGGTCCTCCATCGGTGACTAATTCTCTGGGTAATCCAAACCTAACAAAGATTTCTTCAAATAAGAATGTTAATACTGCTTCTTCATTAGGTTTAATGAGTGCTTTGGCCTCTACCCATTTAGTCATATAATCCATGCATACTAATACGTATACTCTTTGATTAGATGGAGGATTAATAGGACCTACAAAATCTAATGCCCATTTCTCAAAAGGTTCAAGGGTTACCTGGGGATTGAGTGGCATTTCATCTCTATGGTTAGGCTGGCCCATTCTTTGACAACTGTCACATGCCTTCACATACTTTCTGGCATTTTTGAAAAGTGATGGCCAATAATATCCCATTCTAAGTACCTTGTGTGTTGTTCTTTTGTCTGCAATGTGTCCTCCACAAGGGTCATCATGACAAGATTTTAGTATATCATAGATCTCTTCTTCCCCAACACATCTCCGGATTTCCTGATCTATACCTATGTGAAACAGACATCCGCTTATCCAGCTATACCTAGCGCTTTGCTGAATGATTTTCCTTTTTTCTCTGTGTGATAGGTGTGATGGTAATTTCCCTGCAACTAAGTAGCTAGCAATATCTGCATACCAAGGTGAGTGGGCAGAAACTGCAAATAGATACTCATCGGGAAAAGAATCATCTACTGGAATATTTTCATTAGTTTTTAACCGAGAAAGAAAGTCAGCAACTACATTTTCTTTTCCTGGTCTATCCACAATTGTGATATCGAATTCCTGCAATAACAGTAGCCATCTAGTAACTCGAGCATTTGTAACAGATTTATTCATTAAATATTTGATGGCCGAGTGGTCAGTATGCAAAAAAGTAGTATAACCAGTGATGTTGTGCCTAAATTTATTGATACCGTAAATAACTGCTAGAAATTCTTTGTCAGTGACCGTATAATTAAGTTCCGCGGGAGTCATGTTTTTACTAATGAAGTAAATGGCGTAGGGAAGACCATTTTCTTCGTGTCCCAGGACAACTCCTATGGCAGTGTCTGAAGCATCAGAGGATATGTGAAAGGGAAGTGCCCAGTCAGGTCCTCTTAAAATGGGAGCTATGGAGAACTGATGTTTAAGATGATCAAATGCTTTTTCACAATCATCAGTGCATTTAAATTCAACGTTTTTTGTTAATAAAACAAACAGAGGGGAAGCTATCTTAGATAAATCTTTGATAAATCTTCTGTAGTACCCTACATGTCCTAAGAAGCTTCTTACTTCCGTCTGGGTTTTGGGAATAGGGAGGGTGCAAATCACTTGTATTTTTGCAGGATCAACTTGAATTCCTAATAGTGAAACATAATGGCCTAATACGATGCCTTCATTCATCATCATGTGGCATTTATCAGTACTTAAGGCGAGGTGTGCTTCAATACACCGCTTGAGTACTTTTTCAAGATTCTGCAAAGCATCTTCAAAGGCAGTTCCATAAGGAGTGAAGTCGTCCATAAAAATCTCTAGAGAATCATTTACCATATCAGAAAAGATGCCTATGACCGCTCTCTGAAATGTCGCTGGTGCATTAACTAGACAAATGGGAGACTTATAAGCAAGGTCCCAAGGGCTAGTAAAAGTGGTTTTATCCTGGTCCTTGGGGTGCATCTTACTGATTATACGCTAATTCCATCACCAAGGAACGAACTTTTTTACGCACGCTAAGCTATCTAATACCTGATCAATGAATGGTAACGAGAAATGGTCTTTTTGGGTGGCCTTATTTAGGGCTCTATAGTCTACGCATACTCGCCATTTCCCATTTTTCTTGGGTACTATTACTAGCAGAGAAACCCATTCACTATCAGATATGGGGTATATAAATCCTGCATTTAACAGCTTTTGAAGCTCTTCTTTTACTATTTCTCTTAGATTGGGATTCATCCTTCTCTGGGGTTGACAAACTGGGCGGGATCCTTCTTTAATATAAATCCGATGAGTACATAGCTCAGGGGAAATCCATTTCATTTATGTGTAATCCCATGCGAATGCCTCCTTATTTTCTTTAAGTAGCTTAATTAACTGCTGCTTTTGATCACCTGTTAGGTTGGGATTTATATTTAATGTCTTTCCTGGTTTGATTTCTATTGTCATACTTTTGGAAGGACTACCGGCTAATATCTGAGATGAATTTTCAGTTTCAAGATTGTTCTGGGACTCTGATTCTAGGATTGTGGTGAGGTGATTATGTATCTCTGAGCTAACCGAAGAGGGTTCATAAATGAAGTTGCTGATTAATTCATCTTCAGTTGAGTTCTTGAGAGTTAAGGCTTGTCCGATTGTTAAAATATGTTGGGCTTCTTCATCCTCATAGTCTACCCATATTGAATTATCGGTATTAATCATGGGTGTGGCACGGGGGTAAAGAGTCAATTGTTTAGTTTCCTGGCCATTGGATATTGTCATTGATCCAGATCTACAGCTGATGAAAGCATCTGCTGTAGCTAACCATGGTCTTCCTAGAATTAGTGGATGACCCCCCAACTTTGTTTTAGTTTGTAACACCACAAAGTCAGCTGGGTAATTCCAAGATTCTACAGAGATTACCAGGTCTTCGATTACTCCTTCAGGTTTGATTGTAGAGCGATTGGCCAGCTCTAAAATAGTTGGAGTTTCCCTGATCAAATGTTTCAACTACAATAATTGTGCTGTTTCCAGTGTCATAATATTTATTGCAGCACCTAGATCCACTAGAACTTTAGAGACAAAGGTCTTGCCGACCTGAACTGTTAATGTAGGGTGACCGGGGTCACCATATTTCACAGGAGGGTCTTTTTCTGTCATTAGAGCAGTCAGTTCTCCCATCACATGAATTGTGAGGGGTTCCTTGGCTTTTCTTCCAGGTTTCCTGACACAAATATCTCTAACAGTTCTGGTGTAGATAGGGACATCTCTTAATGCTTGTAATAATGGAATTTTAACATATAAGTTCTGCAATTCTCCTAAAAGATTAAAGGCTGGTGGCTCAAACGTTTTACTCAGAGTCAATTTTTCAGGGAAGGGTGGTTCAGTTGTTTGGTCAGTCTTGTTAGTAGTTGATTCAAGAATTTCGGTATCCTTATTGGATGACTTTCCTTTCCTAGCTTCTTCTTTTTCAGAATTAGTGATGTCATCTATGATGGGTTCAACTACTCTTCCCGAACGTAAATGGATGTCATTACATTGCATGGGAAGGGCAGGTTGACTTTGAATGTCAATTACCTGCAAGGCTTTATTATTGTTTGGGTTAGGGTTAGGTTGCACAGGCAGTTGGGGTCTCATTGCTTGGTTATTCTGTGAAGTATTGGGTGGTAAGGAAAGAGACTGTTGTTGCTGAGGAAATGGTATTTGCTGGGCTGCCCAATTTGGGTTCCATTGATTGAAGTATGGTTGTTGTGGGGCCCAAGGATTCCACATAGCAGGATTAGGAAAAGGGAGATTAGGTTGTTGCATAAGTGGAAAATTCATTGTATTAATGGGTGGGTACTGCATTTGGTTCATGGGTGGGTAATTTGTTTGAAAAGGAGAATTATTATTCCAACGACTAAATGTTGTGTTAGAGTTCATACCTTGTCTTTGTGGCCATTGCATTCTCTGTGTCATCAGGTACACTACTTCAGCCTCTTCTTCGGTTGTCTGCAATGCTGCTTTAATTCCAGGCAGAGAAGGGCACTGTTGGGTTTCATGGTCCATTTCACAGATCGTACAGATAGGTTTCTTATCCAGTGGGCATTCCCTGAGTGGGTGTTTGCCTCTGCATTTAGAACAGAAAATAGCTAAAGCAGCTTCTGCTTCCGCCTGTTTCTTCTTAACCCGCAGAGCATCGATTTGTGAAGCAAAAGAACTTAACATTTCAGTTTTAAATTCTTCTAATAAATTACCTATTTCAGCTCTTGCTCCTCCTCCAATGGCTGACTTCTGAACTCTCAAATACACATTATCTTTGCTCTTTGATCTGTTCCCTGCTCCTCTTGAGCACCTCATGCAGAGATTAACAATTTCTTCAAATGGTTCCTTGGAGATGTCCCCTTTTCCCAGCATGTTCAACATGTCCAAGCAGTCATCTCTTACCCCCTTCAACAATATGGTCTTCAAAATTTCTTTACTCATATTGGGATGATCAGACCTCTGCAGATTATACTGCAGCCTTTCCACAAAATCTTCTAAGCTTTTGATCCTCCTTCTGCACCATCTTAAATAGCTCTTCCTTCCTTTCTCTTGTTCGACAGTAATCTTGGTATTTGGCCAAGAATGCATCTTTCATCTGGTCCCAGGTGGAGATTGCCTAAGCCCCTAAGCTCATGAACCATCTCAACGCATTCCCTTTTAGTGTTGCTGGAAAAAGTTTTAGTTTCTGATTAGAGTTCATATAATCATAACTTCTACATAATATATCGAATTCAAAGAGGAATTCATCTAGGTCTTCAGAGGATAACCCATGTAAATTGGGTAGCGCTAAAAGGGGAATGTTCTTCATAGGAGTCGTTCCTCTTGGCAAGTCCCCAATAGGGAATTCCAGGGTAGAGAGTGAGTTGTCCCCCCTTCCTTCTGTTCTGTTATCCTCCATTGGTCTTTCTCCTGAGTCACTTACTTTATCTTTTGTATCTTCAGGTTCTTCAGGTTCTTCTACCAGTTCGTCAGTGTGTTCGGATACTTCCAGCTTCCTTTCAGGTCCCAATACTTCCTCCGTCTGTCGATCCGTTTGTGAGGAGTACTGGATTTGAGGTCTCCGGTAACTCGTTCTCTGCGATGTTTCAGCCTTTGAGATGATTTCGTCAATGAAAGTCTTTCTTCCTCCCTTGCCTCCTGTGAAGTTAGGTTTCTTGCGTCCTCTCATGCACCTGTTATTTTCACAAAGAAATCATTAATGCCCTTAGAAATCTTTCGTTGCCTTCCCCGACAACGGCGCCAAAATGTTGGCTAGTTGAATTGTTTATTAATTAAACAATTAAGTACCACATTAATTGTCAACGTGGGAAAGTCTTTTTATTCCAAAGGCCACTGCGTACTATTTGTACTTAAATTCTAAAAGAATCGAAAGTTGTAGTATACTTAGTTCCTGTACTAGGTTATCACAGTGCTGATAAAAAAGGAATTGATTAAAATTACAGATCTAAGAAACAAGGAAATGGATGCTCTGTTGGCAGAGGATCAGGACCCTATCCTCCAGGTGAGGACGTTCAGCACCTGCCCCTAGAATCAGATTGCTAACACACACTGCACTCAGATTGACCGGTGAAACACGCTTGCATAACTTCAAATAACTTAATAAAACAGAGTGCTAGAAAAATAGAATTGCAAGAGGTAATGCTACAAAGTCCAAACAGAGTATCTACAAAAAGACACTATCACACACTTACACACTTTATAGCAAAGTAAATGGGTGAATCTTGTGAGGAAGGTGGGCCCAGTCCCTCTCACAAGATTCCCCAGAACACAAAGAATAGCTTAAATACTCAGAACGCTCTTCTATTCATGTGTCAAAAATTCGGGTACAGTAAAGTTCAGATTGTTGATATTATTACAAAATGCTCTTACAGACTCTCCTGACTAATGTAGATGTCTCCTCTTTATAGAGGAGACATCTATTACAATAGATTGTTACGGTTCAATTGGTTGATCCGTTTAATAAAAAATAAGAATTACAGAGATGTTGTTGCAATGATATGACGATATATTCTTTGTTTAGTTTCTAGCTGTTACACAGCTGGTAACTGTTCTTCGACCGTCTTCCTTGGGATACGTACATTCCTTTCACCGATTCCCCGTGCTATTCTGGTTTTGAGTCCTGGTAACTGTGTTCTACTTGCTTTGGAAAATTGCTTGATTCAGCCACGTCGGCATTTCTCAGATAGTTGCCGTTGTTATTCCCAGCTGATGCAAAATACCCGCTTTGGGTGATTGCTGTTGCTGACTATATCAACTACGTAGTTGCTGCTTCTTGTGTTGCAGCAACTGCGTAGTTGTTGTTTCTGGTGTTACAACAACTATAGGTTATAATTCCTGTGGGCTTAAGACAATTACTTAGCAATTTAGTCAGCTTTCCCAAGATAAATACAAAGGTACTGACGAATATACAGTGAACAATTAAACATATAGATATGCGGGAAGTTACTCCATACCTTGGGGTGATCAAGTCATTGTGTGATCAAAGCTTATAACTTATGACTGAAAAGGATAATATTATGATGGAAATATAAGGTCAAAATTGGTCAATTCTGGGTCCTAACATAGACTTCATCCTTCATCATTCAATGAAATGTTTTTAATGAAAATGTACAATTCTCAATGTCTTCTCTCTCAAATAGTGAACTAAGGAAATTCATGAAATATATACAATTATTTCAACCCTAGAGTAAGGAAGTAGAAATCCATCATTTTCCATGAGATAGGAAGATGTTTCAATACTTTGTTTTTTACTAACCAAAAATATGTTAACTAAATACAAAATGTCCTATTTGGTAGAAAATATTCAAACTTCATCATCAAAATTAATTTGGAGTCAATTATGCCAAGTTGATGTTCTAAGAAGTCAAATTTCAAAAAATTCTAGAACTGATATAGCTTGGCCAAATTGAGAAAAATGAGTCTCAAAGTAACACTTGTAATTCCCAAATTGTAACATTTGTGTGAAAACCAAGAGATGTTTTTGTATTTTCTCTTTATAAGAGAAACCGCCCTTTTTTCTTAGTCTCACAATCCACAAACAAAAATCATGACTAGAACAGAAAATGACTAAATGTAAAAAATAGGTGGTAAAGATTCATTTGCAGCTTTCAATAAATGACACCAATTACAAATTTTAAGGAGTTTTTGTTAAAAAGGTTGATTTGGATAAAAATCACTTTTGTTTTTTCAATACATCTAGATTTAGTCAGAAAAGGGTTTTGAAGTTATCTTCTTAACACAACAAATCCCCTACAACCAAAACACAACAAATTGATCCTTTGCATTCTTATGACCATCTCCTGTAATTCTAAATCTTTCAAACAGGTGGAAGACAATCCATGAATCATCAAATACCTATTCTAAATGTTTCAAACAGGTGGAGGACAATCCATGAATCATCAAATACCTATTAGCAAAGCGCAACAAGAAAGTGCTACAAGAAGGATTGATTTGACCAAGTGTTTGTTAGGATATTCCGACACGTAGGAATAGTTAAGTATAACTTGGTCTAATATAGAGTTAGGTAAAGTGTGTTTCTTTACGATGTACATTTGTAACTTACAATCCAACGGTCACGATATGTAGTGATCCAATGGTTCATTCTCTCCTCGGTATTACTGACAGTTGATCCGTGGCTTGACACCCGATTGGTCCATGAATTCTATTTAAAGCGCATGGAGGGTCATTTGTAGGTTCACTGTGCATGAGAGAAGCTTATGTAAATTTTCATTCTTTTATTAATAAATTGCCTGTAGTAGCCACGTTGGCGTAGGCCGTGGACTGTTTCCTCTCTGAGGGTTTTAACCACGTCAAAATATTGGTGTATTGATTTTTGATCTGTTTGTGAGCGGTGTCCTTTTGGTTTTGTGTCTGAGGAACTTACCCTGTAAATTCCTACATGATACCTATTTGAGGGACGTGTTCATTGTTGATCCAAATCTGAAGCCAGTAGAACTCCATGTGATTTCCATCTCCTATATTTGTTGTTTCTGACTACTTTCGGGCTGAGAGGACTGCTCTGTTGTGTTGGGAGCATCTGTTCCAGTGATGAACCCCTTTCGTTTCACGCGAAAAGGTTTCCGGTAGCCCTAGCTGCGTCATTTTTTAGATCTGGAGGTATACAGTGTTTATTTGCAGTTTACTGTTATTTTCTCTCTGTTTGTTTCCGTTTCGGTTTATTTAGCTATTTTTTTTACCGGATCTATACCTTTCATTTATGCGTATGCTCTTTTCCCTGCGACTCTTAGCGATCTGGGAAAATCAGAAATAGAAAGGAAGAATTTTTTCTCATGCGTATGCTCTTTTCCCTGCACCTTAGTGTGATCTCGGAAAATCAGAAACATTGAGAAAAATATTTAGTTTCCGGGTAAGGATAACTTTAAGCCGTAAGGCTTGTTTTTCTTGCATGTCCTTGTTGGGTTTTGTGTTTTTGATTTGTAGGGAGAAAAAGAGCTTTCTCAAGCAAGCATGCAATCCAAAGCATCCGTGACTAAAAGAAAACAATGCCCCCCCCCTCTCTCTATCTTTTTGTATAGCTCACTTGGTTCAAAGCTAATTTAAGAGAGTAGAGGTCATGGGTTCAAATCTCCTTTTTGTTGAAAAAGGAGCATTTTTTTTCATTTCCGCACATTCCCGCACTTTGTCGGTGCCTTCATCACCTTTTTTTTTAAAAAGTCATAACTTCTTCATCCGGAAGCCGTTTTCAGAACCGTTTGTTTGAACCAGCCTAATTTTTTGAGCTCTTTCCATTGGATCACTTAGTTTGAACATATCTAGCTTCAGTTTCTGTCAAAATGGAAAGTTCATGGCAAGTTATCCTTGACAGGACCAACTACTTCCAATGGTGGTCCTACATTGTGTATTTACTTAGAAGTAAAGGTCTTTACCGAATCGCCACAGGCCAAGAAACCAAGCCAAAAGATGAAGAGAAAGTAGCCAAATGGGAAAATAGGCAAGATCAAGCACGTGGGTTGATAGGGATGTCCATCTCTCCCGATCGTAGATTCCATATTGCTAAACTTGATACTCCTGATAAAGCAATGGAGCAGCTTACTAAAGTTTTTGGAAGAAAAAATGAACTTATAGCCCATCAGCTTGAAAATGAGTTGCTTACATTATACCCCAATGATTTTTATTGCATTGAAGATTTCTTGTCGAAGTTCAATACCATTAGACTTCTTTTGGAAGGTGTTAAACTTAAGAAAGAAGATAGTGCCCTTATCTATTACATTCTTTCTAAGTTGCGACCAACCTAATCTGTGTTTGTTTCCACCTTCCATTCTACAAGAGAAGCCTTCATTTCACAAGGAAATGACTACAGGCCCCCTTCCTTTGATGCTTTTTTTGATTCTTTAATAAGAGAACAAGAAAAACTCTTACACCTTGGTCTTCTTAATCTTGGAAACTCTTCCAAGAAAGCGTTAGCTGCCCAGCAGCAACCAAATTTAAAGAATCCTAAGAAGTCATATCCTAAAAAGAATGGTCCTAAACCAAACAAGGGTCTAAGCAAACTCAGTCTCAAAATGAAAGATCATTTCAGCAAAATGATAAGACCAATAAAAACAAATGGAAGAAGACTGATAGACATTGTAACTTTTGTAATCGAGATTGCCACTTAGAATCTAAATGCTTTAAGAAGATGGAAGCCTTGGAAGCCGCAATGAAGAAACATAACATCCATGTGGAGCATTCTTCTACTTCAACTTCAACTTCATCTTCAGGAATGGCACTTTCTGCATGTCGTTGTCAATCATCTCAGTCTGGTCATGCATTAAATGTATCTTCTTCTTCTCATTCTCATGAGTGGCTCACTGATTCTGGAGCCTCTTATCACATGGCCAAAAACAAAGCCATGTGTTCTTCTTTAAATGATTGTAACACCAAAAATATATATGTTGGTGATGATAGATCTCTTAATGTTGTAGGGGCTGGAACTGTTCATCTAGACAATGGTCAGTTTAATGATGTATTATGTGTTCCAACCTTATCCAGCAACCTTCTATCTGTATATCAGATAACTCATTCAGGTGAAGGTAAAAATGTTGAATTTTCACCTCATGATGTTGTAATCAAGGATCTAAGAGATCCTAAACAGATTCTAGCTACTGGTATTGCTGATGATTCCACAAGGTTGTATAAGTTTCACAACTTTTGGTCATCAAATCTTCCCTCAGTATTTGTTGCTCATAATGATGAAGTGAGCAAACTTTGGCATGAGCGATTTGGTCACTTAAACTATCGCTCCCTTCAGCATCTATGTAAAGAAAATATGGTGACAGGTCTTCCTATGGTATCTTGAAGAGATGGTGTTTGTTCCGGATGTGTCCTCGGAAAACATCATCGGGACAGTTTTGAAAAACGTGCCTCTTGGCACGCCTCAGCCCCTTTACAGCTTGTGCACAGTGATTTATGTGGTCCACTTCCTGTTGCTTCATTCTCTGGCTGCAAGTATTTCTTAACTTTCATTGATGATTTCTCCAGACGCACTTGGGTATACTTCTTAAAACTCAAGAGCGAAGTATTAACACATTTTTGGCCTTCAAAGCCTTTGTTGAAAAACAATCTGGACATCAAATTCTTAAGCTAAGAACTGATAATGGTGGCGAATATGTTAAAAACACATTCATCAACTTTTGCACTGAAAATGGAATTAAATGCAACACACCTGTTCGCATAACACTCCACAAACAAAATGGTGTGCTGAAAAGAAAAATCCGCACCTTAAAGAAAATGGCTAATTGTATGCTGCAAATTAAAGGACTCAGTCTTAGTTTTTTGGGCCGAAGCAATTAATTGTGCAAATTATATAATAAATCACACTCCTACTAAAGTTCTAAAGAATATCACTCCAGAAGAAGCTTGGAGTTCCATTAAACCAGATGTAAGTCACTTTCGTATTTTTGGAAGTGAAGCATGGGCCCATATTCCAGATGAAAAGCATAAAGCTTTAGAACCTAAGAGTGAGAATGTACTTTTGTTGGATATTTTGAAGATGTAAAAGGTTATAGACTTATTCCATTTAAGTCCAAAAATGTTATCATTAGAAGAGATGTAAAATTTGATGAAAATAAATCGGCCTGCGAGCCTAATCCGGTGGATGTGCCAACTCTTCCTATCTCTTCTACTTTTGAAAACATTTCTTCTTCAGATGATGAAAGTGAGGATGACAATCCTCCCCCACCTTCTCAGGATCCTCAACTTCCAAGATGGGTCTGTACTACTCGGGATGCAGCAGGTGATCTTGCCGGTGATCCTACAGATCAGCGACGTACACGTTCTCAGTTTGAAAGAGCCTCTTCTTTACTGGCTCAAGCTCCAGAAAATCATGATCCTGACACTTTTGCAGAAGCTTCAGGCCATCCACATTGGGAAGCAGCTATGAATGAAGAATATCATTCATTGTTGGCAAATGATACATGGGATCTTGTTCCTCTACCAAAGGGACGCAACTTGTTAGATGTAAATGGGTTTACAGAACCAAATATGGACCAGATGGGAAAGTTGATAAACATAAAGCTCGTCTTGTTGCTAAGGGCTTTTCACAGGTTGAAGGCATTGACTACACTGAAACCTTCTCCCCTGTTGCCAAAATGAACTCTATCGGCCTTGTTCTTTCCCTTGCTGCCTCTTTAAAATGGGAAGTCCATCAGATGGATGTTAAATCTGCCTTCTTGCATGGGGACTTGCATGAAGAAATCTATATGGAACAACCCATTGGCTTCATCCAAACAGACTCCAGCCTTGTATGTCGACTTAAGAAATCTCTTTATGGTCTCAACCAAGCTCCTCGGGCTTGGTATGCCAAAATGGATAGCTTTCTTTTAGAATCTAGCTTTTCTAGGTGTCATTCTGACAATACTGTCTACACCAAGCAAGTGGGAAACTCTCTTATCATCCTTGTTCTTTATGTTGATGATCTTATTCTTACTGGTAGTGATCCCAACCTTATAAACCATGTGAAGTCCAGCCTTAAAAAGAAATTTGAAATGACAGACTTAGAACACTTACACTATTTTCTCGGTCTTCAAGTCTTGCAATCCAAGGAGGGTATTTCCCTTTCCCAGTCCAAGTATGCTTGTGATATTCTTCGTCATTTTCACATGGAAGATTGTAAGCCAGCTCCTTCCCCCTTTCAGTCTGGAGTCAAACTTTCAGTCTCTTGTACTTCTCCTGAAGTTGATGCTACCTTATACCGTCAACTTGTAGGAAAACTCTTGTATTTAACCCATACTCGTCCTGACCTTTCCTTTGCTGTTTGCCTTGTTGCTCGTTTTATGCAAAACCCCCGTGAAAGTCATTGGAAAGCAGCTAAAAGAATACTTCGTTATGTTCGAGGTACAGTACAGTTTGGGATTCATTACAGTGCCAAAGCAGCTTCTCTATTAGTTGGTTTCACTGATTCTGATTGGGCTGGTGACCCTGATGATCGGAAGTCTACTGCCGGTTATGTCTTCACTCTTGGTTCAGGACCTATTACATGGGCTTGTAAGAAACAGGCTGCCATTTCTCTTTCGTCAGCAGAAGCAGAGTATCGTGGTCCCGTGGAAGCTAGTAAGGAAGCCTTGTGGCTTCGTCAGATCCTATCAGAGTTTGGTTTTCAGCAGCAGCATCCGACTACACTTTGGTG
>APFE031591873.1:3943-18301 GCA_000404065.3 Pinus taeda
TGAAGACCACGGATCTAGTTTCATCCATCTGGGCTGCGATATATTCAGGAATATAAAGACATCAAGTGTACATCATTTCTGAACAGATGGTCATCCAAATCAAAGGATGATGAGTCCATATCATCAGTCTGTCACACAGACGATTGTCTGTGCTATGTACATGAAAATGAATTTATAGAGCTAAGCATGGGAATGCCTGCCTCAGCTAGATCATGAAAAAATGTTGTCAAAATAATGTATTGTATTGTATCTTATTACAGGTCACCTCCCAGCTCGAAAAAACTTCAGATCCTCATAGTAAAGCATTTCACCCGACATCAGAAAGATTAACGACCTCATGCTTTAGGGGGCAACTGTTATAGAAATTTTTGGGTGCTTCAACCCCAATCATAAATGTCCATAAATTGAGGGCTCCTAAGTTCCTAAAAGTGTCCCTTCATTACCTAAAGGAAAAAGGTCAGCTAATTACGTCATCTCCCAGAGGTTCTCCACTGAAAACTACTCATCGATGGTCAAAACTGGACCATACTGAAAGCCCAGTGTAGAGGGTGTGATGCATTTCACCTTCCCAGTGTACAAGGTGTGATGCATACTGAATTGCTCCTTTGTAGGGTGCGATGGTTGGGAATGGACAAATGGAAGGAACAAAATACGAGGTGCAAGATCATGGAATCTTCCAGAAGCTTCCCCTCTGACACTTGCCTCTCTGTTTTCGACCAGGGATGAGTAAGAGATCATCACTCTCCAAGTGGAAGTAGGAACTATCAGAGAGAGGACACTAATCAAGATCCCAAAATATGACTCACCTCCCTATAATCATCTATATATGGATCCCTCATCACAGAGATCCAGAGGATGGAATTTTGTATCTTATAGAGAAGTGTTGTTGGTTTTGTAGTGTACATTCAGAGTGTTGGGTGATCTAAGCTTTGCTTGAGGTGAAGAAGGGCTTTCTAGCTGGAGGATGATGCTGGGTCAGAACATATGGTTGTAATCCTCTTGCTACTTTTCATCTTAATAAAGCTATTCTAGTTTTCCTCCATATTATTGTGTACTTGTTTATATATGCAATTATATGGTTAACACACATTTGGTCCTGTGTTATTTATGAATATAGATCTTTGTTCTTCGATAGTAGTATGTTGCTGTGATTCCACAGGTGCTCTTTGAAGTTGGGCAGACGAAGAAGAAGTACCAAAGCTCTATCAGGAAGGAGAGGAAATCAAGCGCAAGACTAAGGTTGGTCTCCTTGGTCCCCCTCATGTCTATTTTCATAAAGGAAAACAAAAGTAGACTTTACTTGTTTGTTTCTAAGATAGCTGCCAGTCTTAGTCTGAATAGCAGCATCCGAGTGGACACTATTCCCGGTAACAGAATGGCGACTCCGCTGGGGAGCGACTAGATTGTTTGTTAGCCTATCTATCTTTGTTTCTTTTATAAACTTACAGACAGAGCCTGAAGCCAAGCCAGCTAGCCTTCGAACTGCATTTGTTATACAAATGCAAAGTAGATCAATGTTGCTTCAGTCTATCTCCGGGTTTTGTTTATGAATTAAACAATCGATCTGCAAACAATCTAATTACCCTAAGTGGTGGCTCTAGTAACCTCTTTAGATCACCCCTGTGTTTTACATATACTGAACATTACTTACTCGGCCTAAATACCTGATCTGAATTGCAAAATGTGACTGAAAACTTGTTTAAAGTCTCGCACTAGTACCATCGCACCCTTCCTTCAAGGCAGGTTGTATGCATCGCACTTCCCGAGTGCAGTAGGTGCATTGCATACTGGTTTCACTATGTAACAAGTGCGATGGTTAGGGAAGGTTAACTTTACCTTCAGACTGTGGTTGTTTCTCACTGTTTTCAGTCCTATTCAAGCGTTTTGCTGTCTGTAGTCAGTGTATCTCTGTGAAAACCTCTTTATCTTGCATTATTTCACCTCCTTAGTGCAAAGAACAGTAAGTGTTTTTATTTATTGTGCGCCATTTTCAGTTCTCTTTTGCAAAAAAGTAGCATAGTCGAACTGTCTTTTCTGCATATGATTCAAATTAGTAGGTTTTAAAGTGTCAAAAAGCAATTTTCATTTCAAAATCGCAAAGTGTCTCTCTTACCTTCACTCCATTTTGAAAAGAAATTTGTTTAGTATTTTCTCTTTAAAAGTAATTCAGATTTTCACATAGCTTTCTTATCATCATTCATACATTAAGAAGGCTGAAAACAAATACATGCATGTGCATTTGCATTTCGACTGCTTGGTTTGATTTAGGACAATGCATTTAGCGTGTGCTCTGTGCTCTTTGCAGAAAGATTCTTAACTTACTTTCCTTAGTAGCTAGGATTTTCATTGCCAAAAGAATATTAAACATTTGTTTATCATCTTAGACTGCATTTTAGGAATTGTATACACATCACGCAGTGAACCTGAAAGGCAAATTTTTAAGAAATATCAACTTAAAATAAATTTAATGAATCTAACAACGCTTTGGAACTTAACGCACAACATCTAGAGGTCTAGGCTAGAGACGTATTCGGGCGTTGTAAAACTTGGTAACTGTTGTTTTCAGTGTTGGTTGGGTTTCCTCCACTCTAAGACGGCAAGTTCCAATACGGACTTGTGCTCCCACGTACCGTCGAGTATATATTGGGAGACGAAAATAGGCTGCATCATTTATCCTTAGGAAGCCGTGTCTGGCGCCCTATCAATCGCAAGGCACTGAACACAGCATTCAGGAAGATTGACTGCCATAACGTAAAAAGTATTCTGCATTCTTGCGATTGGTTTGGTAATCCTCTCTGCCTAGATCATCAAAGAAGTCCATTTTTCTCCTTTTTAGACTCCTTAAAGGAAAAGGTCCTCTGAGCACTTATCACTTCAGGGTCAATAAAAATCGAAGGCGACTAGAGTCATATTTTGTTTTTTCTCAACTCTTTAAAATTGAAAAAACAAGTTGTGTCAAAGCGTCTAAAATTTATTTTAATCAGAATAACATCAAATTCCCCTAACGGTCTTTAGGTTGAGAAAATGGAGTCTACCAACCAAGGATTTCCCTTTGGAGGAAATCCTAGTCCCTTCTCCTCTTGGGGAGATGTTGGTGCACCCCATATGGCCACTTTGTCACTCCGAGCGATGACAATTGGTTTGCCTATCTGGCTATTCTCTACCTCTGTCGCTCAGAATCCCATAATTCCTGAACAGTCAAGTCAGAAACTAGATGACACTAGAGTTTCCTCCCAACCTTCTACATCATCTGATTCTACCTCTCCTCCTTCCTCTTCGCTTGATAAAGCGATAAAGCTAAAAATCAAGTAACTGAGAAGAAAAAGAAGCAGAAAGAGAAAAAGGAAAAGAACAAAAAGGAACCAAAATCAAAAGGGGGCAACCAAACGTCATCTAGCGAAAATCCTCACACCATACCGTCGAAACCTAAATTTCCTTGTGTCATTTGCAATGGAGACCACTATCACCGAGATTGTCCTTGCATCCCTTGGATCTTAAGGGACTGGTCTCCTCATTTCCACAATCCAGAGGCATCAACCTCTGACAATCATGTTGAATGCACACCATCAACCAGTGAAAGTGAAGCACATGGACAGAAAAGGAATCCCAAATTTCCTTGTAAGTTGTATGAAGGAAATCATGTCGTCCACCATTGTCCCTTCCTTGACGAGGCTAAAAGAGTTTTGGATGATCGTCCTGTTTCACCGCTACGACTTCCTCCTAGATATAAAAAGCTCTTACCAAGTACTCCACCAGTTGAAAATCCAGTTGGCCCGTCATTGTGGTCGGCTGAAGCATCTATCATCGAGAATGAACCCTCTGAATCCATAACAGACGAAAGTCAAAAGGTCGAGAGGGCAGTTGACTCGGTCTTGCCTTCAGAGTGTTCATCTTCGAATGATACCGTCACTGAAGAGAAAGAGAATGACACCATTCAAATTCTTTTCATCAACACAGACTCTGATGAACTTGGGGGCAGCCCTCCAATTCATTTATCGCATGAAAGAAATTCATCAGAGTCATATCCAGCCGTCTATTCGGTCCCACCACCAAGCAACCTAGTCGTTTCCTTCGACTAGAATCTACTAGGCAGACCCCGTTTACCAGCAGGTGTACCATTGACAATCATTGTAAAAGCTTACAAAATGGTTATGGCTGGTACCATCATCGATGAAGGGGCTTCCCTGAGTATCCTTTCCTCAACTGCTTTGAAAGCGCTTGGTTTTCCATCACTTTTTCCTGAAATGAGAAATATGACAGGCTTCGACAAAGGAACCAGTCGACCTTTAGGGATCCTTCCAAATGTGCCCATTACTTTGAGAAGGAAAACCATTCACATGAACATGATGGTGGTTCATGGACCCTTGGATTATAATCTACTGCTTGGACGCAACTATATTTATTGCATGGGAGCCGTCGTCTCCTCACTCTTTAGAGTAATGTGTTTTCCGCACGAAGGTAGAATGGTCAAGCTCATAGACCAAATGTCATTCCCCATTTCACACATTGCAAATAGTCAAATGCCATACCTAAATGGTCAGTTCACGCAAGCAATGTCTCATCGATCTCCAGTCCGTCCACCTGATGAGTGCGAGTGCTTCAGGAGGATGTGACTGAAACCCAGGGGGCATGCACCCTAGTCTGTTTCGACAGGAAAAACTTGGGTATAGAATAGGTTTCTGTGGAGGATATATGACTAGTCTGGCGAACCTGTCCTCACAGGAAAATGGGATCAAGCTGGAATAAGATACCTTCGTTAAAGTTATGTGAGTGGAGTATCTCTACACCACTCCCCTTTGTCTATTTCGGTAGACATAGCCAAGGGAGATTTCTATCTGCTACGTGGATGGAACTTTCATGGTAACCTGGAAATTTTTTGCTATACCTGGGGGTATGCAAACCTTTCCGCATGCAAGAAAAAAGTGACTATTTATTTTTTAAATTTGTAGGACCTCTAACCCTTTAAACCCGTAAGGCTAGTCAATTCCTAGCTTGCATAAAGAAATGATTCGAGGCAAAGCTTTAAAGATGTAAGCCCCTTCAAAATAGCATCTTGAATGAGACATCCTTATCATACGACAGGCAAGCAATGTTACCGCAGGGTTCAAGCTCATTAAAAAATAAACCCCCCATGAGCAGTTTTAGCGCATAGTTCAAGATCGTTAAAAAATAGACATAAGTCATGAGCAAATGTTTCCCCCACTGTTTAAGCTCATTAAAAAATGAACCAGTAAATAAGCATTGTCAATGCCTTATCGCCAGCTTTTGAGCCTTGGTCGTGTTCTCATCATCACCTCCACTCTGTTTTTAGCCGATCATTCAGCCCCATATGATTGTTTACCCCTTCAAGGAACATCTGCGAAGAGTGATTCTATTAGCCATCCTTGTGACACTTCCGTGATTGGAAAATTCCAAATCTTACCTAGAATCAGCTGCTACCCGAAACCATCACTCCTTCCTTGAAAACGAGTCTCCTTTAAGCTCTTTTCAGCTAACTCATAAAATATGAAAATATTGTCGAGCGATTGGCCTCTTCGGCTTGTTAAGGACAGCGGAAGTGCTATCCCTCCTATAGATTTTAATCTTTTTGGACCTGAGGGATTATTACACAAAAAGATCGAGCTCTTGTCTTGTTCGGATTGTTAAAACTATCGAAAATTCATCCCTTTTGTATTATTTTACGCTTTTTCGGACTTAAGGGATTATATGACGACAAAGAATTGTTGGAATCTCCTTTCCGTTTCTTTCAGACTCTTTGAAATTGAAAAGGACTGAGTTATCTTTGTTGTTAAACTCGTTAAAATCGAATAGCGACAAACTCGTCCAAATAGACGAGAAGGAGTTTCACTATCACTAGGCTCACTAAAATATAGCGATAGGTTTGCCCGAAGGGTGGATTATAAAACAATCATATGTTATCCTCCTCAATATTGACAAAAATAAAAAGGTACTTGTTAGCAATGACTGGGGAAAATTGGGAAGAAAACTTGAAAAAACTTTATTGGTAGCAAGTCACTCTTGAAAATGACACTTTCATTCCGCATCCATGCCAGGTTGGGTTGCTCCATTCACTGGTCATCACCATTGGTTCATCACACAATCCATCTTTGGGGTTAATGCTACCAATCCATCATCAGTTTTGCTGATATGTTCAAGAGATGTCATTCAGACAATTCACCTGTGTCTCATCCACTGCAATACATTCATGCTCCATTCCTTCATGACCACCACCCTGAACCCTCTATCGTTAGATTGTTTTCACCTCCAAAATCATTTGCTTCATTCCGTGTCGTTGATGTGGGATTCATTAAGGCCCTCCTGCGACAGGTCGCTTCTTGTCGACATCAGCTCATTATACAAGAAGTTGACTTAGGAACAACCCTTTCAGTACTTTGAAGCTTGCATGCCTAATGGCAAGTTTCTTACTTTCGATGACAGGTTTACATCAATGGCCTTCGACCGAGAGATTTTATGTGGTGTTCAAAGCCAAGTCATTTTTCACACCACATGAATTGTACTGTAGAACCTTGAGGGTCATTGTCATTATTGGTGATTCCTCTCGCGCCTATTAACAGCTTACATCATTGGCTGGTAATTAGGCAATGTCTTTCCATGTTTGACTCCACAACATTTTTCACATGGATCGACTTGTACTCCGAGTGAAGATTGAACGAGTTTTGAAGACCCCAGATCTAGTTTCATCCATCCGGGCTGCGATATATTTAGGAATATAAAGACATCAAATTTACATCATTGCCAAACAAATGATCTTCCAAATCAAAGGATGATGAGTCCGAATCATCAGTCTTCACACAGACGATTGTCTGTCCTATGTACATGAAAATGAATTTATAAAGCTGAGCATGGAAATGCCCACCTCAGCTAGATCATGAAAAAATGTTGTCAAAATAATGTATTGTATTGTATCTTATTACAGGTCGCCTCCTAGCTCGAAAAAAACTTCGGATCCTCATAGTAAAGCATTTCACCCGACATCAAAAAGATTAACGACCTCATGCTTTAGGGGGCAACTGTTATAGACATTTTTGGGCACTTCAACCCCAATCATAAATATCCATAAACTGAGGGCTCCTAAGTCCCTAAAAGTATGGCTTCACTGCCTAAAGGAACAAGGTCAGCTGATTACATCATCTCCTAGAATTTCTCCACTAAAAACTACTCATAAATGGTCAAAACAGGACCATGCTGAAAGCCCAGTGGAGAGGGTGTGATGCATGTCACCTTCCCAGTGTACAAGGTGTGATGCATACTGAATTTCTCCTCTGTAGGATGCAATGGTCAGGAATGGACAAATGGCAGGGACAAAATGAGAGGTTGAAGATCATGGAATCTTCCAGAAGCTTCCCCTTTGACACTTGCCTCTCTGTTTTCGACCAGGGATAAGTAAGAAATCATCATTCTCCAAGCGAAAGCAGGAACTATTAGAGAGAGGACACTAATCAAGATCCCATAAGATGACTCACCTCCCTATAATCATCTATATATGGATCCCTCATCACAGAGATCCAGAGGCTGGAATTTTGTATCTTATAGAGAAGTGTTGTTGGTTTTCTGGTGTATATTCATAGTGTTGGGTGATCTAAGCTTTGCTTGAGGTGAAGAAGGGCTTTCTAGCTGTAGGATGATGCTGGGTCAGAACATATGGTTGTAATCCTCTTGCTACTTTTCATATTAATAAATCTATTCTAGTTTTCCTCCATATTCTTGTGTACTTGTTTATATATGCATTTATATGGTTAACACACATCTCGTCCTGTGTTATTTATGAATATAGATCTTTGTTCTTGGATAGTAGTATGCTGTTGTGATTCCATAGGTGCTCTTTGAAGCTGGGTAGACGAAGAAGAAGTAGCGAAGCTCTATCAGGAAGGAGAGGAAATCAAGCACAAGACTAAGGTTGGTCTCCTTGGTCCCCCCTCTTGTCTATTTTCATAAAGGAAAACGAAAGTAGACTTTACTTGTTTGTTTCTAAGATAGCTACCAGTCTTATTGGGAATAGCAGCATCCGAGTGGACACTATTCCCCGTAACAACCCCCTAACTATATACGCCTCCTCATATGAGTTATGGTCAACCTCAGGGGGGGACCAGTCCCATGTACAATTATCGCTCCCCCAATCCTTATGAGGGCACTCCTTATCTAGACCCGAACACACCATATGCATAACCCCATTCACATCAACTGATTCTGGGGCTAGCTATTGTACCACATACTTATACCAATGTTTCCCCCTCTCCATATTATCCGTATGCACAACCTAGCGCTCTAGCTCCTTCGACGACAGTGCCCCATTCCTTCTCCCCCTCCATCGTAGCAAGCACCTCCTCCACAAGGATAAGTGTATGCTCAATAGAGTGGTTCTAATCCTTGTTGTATAGTTAAATCCTCTCTACAGAAAAAGACGATCTGTCTATCCAAATGAGTGTGTCTAGAAAACAATGTGACAATCTACAAGACACTTTCCTAAATTACAATCGAAACGAGAGAAGAGGAAGGAGACCTACCTTGTACGGTAGCTATAACACACTCCTTTGTTAATGATATTTATCACTATTCCTTAGGCTCATCCCTACTACTCACAGTGTTTGAATACTTGCACAAGGTACCAAACACACAACAAATCATACAAGTGCACCAAGCATAGTTAAATGTAATCCACTTAACAAATCAAGCAGAATTAAGATAAATGATGCATTGATGCCAAGAATTTAGGGAAATTGAACTTGCAGTAGTATATATTAATGAATAAAAGAGGAAGCCTAGAACTCAGGCCTTGATGTTAGTAAGCCCTCCTTGAGTGAATTTCCATGTTCAAGCTCAAGCTATCCAAGCACTCCTTCTCCTAGCCAAATTGAATAACATGTAGGCATTATCTCAACATAAGGGTAGAAATAAACAGAGGCCAACCATTTCAGAATGGAGGAGGATGAATATATAGGTAGGGAGAGGGGCTTATGATCTCTCCAAAGATAGGGGAAGGCCCTCATTTCAAGGAGGAAGCTCATAGGGATAAAATCAAAGGGAAATATTGGGAGAATTCAACCACATCCACAATGAACAACCTCCATCTCATCGTTTTGGAAGCCTCTAGATCACTAAGCTTCTTGTCCTCTTTGGGAAAAGTTGCCTTTTAGGGATCAACATGAGTATCCAAGTAAAAAGAAGGTTGGCAACATGAGGATGATATGGTGCAACCTGCCATTAGCATGAGTTACTAGTGTCACAGTCGCGCTGACCCTGAAATTAGGGTTTTGATCTTGCTTCTTCAGGGAAGGCTCAAGGCATGTTTTCATTAAGTATTTTAGGGAGGATTTGGACTGCATATTAGGATAGGTACACTACATAATGGCAAATTTTTGGGAACTCCATGGTATGGCATAGGGAAGTGCAGGAGGCGTGACAAAATATCGTGTAATAAATGCCCCCTAAAGCATGAAGGTAGAATAGGATTGATGGTTGAGATGCTTTACGAGCTTTTGCAAGGACAAAAACAAACACTATCAGGAGACCTGAAAATCAAGCATGCATGTACATATACATATATGATATCAAAACATGAATTCACTTTATGGACGCAACCATCCAGATAGAAAGGACTATGTCAAAATATCCATGGTATGGGCATAACCATCCGAATGAAAAGGATTGTCTAGAAATCTAAGATCCAAGGCATGGACATAGCCATTTTATATAGAAGGATCATCACCATCATAAATATAAGGTCCCACAGTATGGTCACAACCATCCGTACAGAGAAAGCATGTATACAATCATGAACAATACATAACTCCAGGCAACCTGAGTTACATCAGATAAAACTTAGGGTCTTGTGCTCCATTCCAACCCAATAAACTTATGAATTCTAACATGTGAATGAATGTGACGAAGTCAAACATGCTATAAAACCATCTGGTTACTGGCCAATGATGTAGACTATTAACAGGCACGAGAGAAACCACCAATAATGATGACGACCCTCAAGGTACGACAGTACAATCCGTGAATGTGAAAATGAAGTTGAAGTGGAACACTCATGGAATCATCCGATTGAAGGCCAATGATGAAACCTTGTCGTTGGATGTGAAGAAATTTCCATTAAGGCATGCAATCTCTAAGGTATTGAATGGGAGTCTCTAAGTCATCTTCCTCGATAATCAGTTTAAGTCGATAGGAAGTCACCCATCGAAGGATGGACATAGTGATTCCCTCATGATCGACACAAAACAACGAATAAAGTGGAATAAATGAGTATGATCTAGGATTATGGCAAAAGGTCAAACAATGTATAGGTAATAAACTGCACATGGTACTTCTCTTGAACATATCAGTGTCACGACTCCAGAGTGTGGCATCATTTAACTCAACATAGGACCAAGGGTAATGATGACAATGTGGAATAGTTGGATGAGAGGTATAATGGATCACCCAAAACTTGGAAGGACAAGTGACTGAGTGAGAATATCCCAAACTTGACACGAGAAACAAATGAGTGTCATGTTCAAGAGAAACATGCTTCCTATACAAGAGATGTTTCACTTTGATTTTTCCCCATTATTTCTAGTGAGTACCCCATGTAGTTTTAGTCACAATATTGAAGGGGATAACATATGCTTGTCGTATGATTTCACTCTTTGAATGAATCCATCCTAATAAGTTTTATGAGCACTAGGAAGGAGAAACTCAATCTCTTCATGGTGACAAGTCCTTTGTCATTTAATTTTTTACGAGTCTGGCAGAAGAATAAATCAGTGTATTTTTCATATTAAGAGATTTTGAAAAAGAGACAAAAAAAAAACTCCATCAAGTCCCTTTTCATAATTTCTCTCTCGAACTAATAAGGTAGAAAACAGTATCCAAGAGAACCTCTCGACGATGTGGACAAGGTGTACCTTTTTCGTAAATAGTCAATCCCAACCTGAAAAAGGGGTAAACATATATTGGACAACGTCGATTAATTTAATTTTAACGATTTTGAAAAGACAAGTACTTGACGAAGTTTTCATATTTCAAGAGTCATAAAAGAGCTTAAATATGAATTCAGGGAGGATCCTTTTTTCATTTATTTTTAACGAGTTTGAAGAAGATATCAAACAAAAACTCGTTAAGTTGGTAAAAATGATCATCGTTACCACCAAAAAGATCTTTTAACTACACAAAGACAACCACACATCACTGATATGGAGAAAAATAATGAAATATTGGAAAAAATGGGTTTAAAAACTTATAAATAAACCAAAAGTAAAAAACATTTTTACCATTTCACTTGGAGCAAATTGGAGAGTGCATTTTACCCCATTTTCCTTGATTCTTCAAGCAAGCAGTGGGGGAGATTCAGGGCACCATTTCATGAACTGTCAACTGCAGCTGAGAGATATTCCTTTTCTCTTACTTTTCATACTTATTTCATGCCATTTCATAGGAATTTTGGCTTGTTAAGATGGGGATTTTCATTTTTAGAATCGAGGGCGACTAGCGCGAGTCTGATCATCAGATCTACCATGATCACCCTTGTTACGCAGTAATTTGTCACCGTTTCTCACCGTCCCTGCTACCCTTGCTTTCGCAAATTGGAGGACGCAGTTATAGACCTGTGACCAGTGACACAACTTAAAAACACTTGCATTGGATTCTCCTAAGTATGAACTTCAAAATCCCTGAAGATACCTTTTGAAGATTAGCCCTAAAAAGTGCCCTTTTTCCATTAGCGCGGGTCCAAAGTGTCTTACCCGCGCCAATGACTCAGTTCCTCCAAAGAGGGCGCCCCCATGGATGCTCTGTCACAGAACAAAGCCCGCGCCACCCAAATTTGGTCATGATTTTTTGGCCAGCGCGCACTGAAGTGTTTTTTCCTCCATTGCTCATGCAGTTCTTTAGGAAAAATCTCATGAAAGTGGTCAAGTGTCGTCTTTTTATCCATGACAACCAAGTTCAGTGGCTATTCTAGGACAATGCCAAATCTTCAGTAGGTGTTCAGATACAATGCATATTTCCTCCTCCTCCATCTATAAATGACTGTCACCCTGCATTAAACCAACTAGTTTTTGCTAGAGCTAAGGTGAGTGTTGAGATTATACTGGATTGATAGTGAGAATTGAGAGCTATAGAGGAGTTATGCTGCCAAAATATTGAGAGAGAAGAGGTCACTTTGAAAGGCATATTTAGCTGCTGGCCCAGTCAGAGGAGGTTCAATGTCAGGCCTCTTTGGTTGTAATCTTTCTCTTCTTTTATCGATTAATGAATGACTATAATTATGGTTCCACTCAGGTGTCTCGAGGATAGTTTTGATCTTGTGGTGACCTCGTTAAAAAATGAAACATGATTGGGCGGAGCATAGTTCATTTCCCTCTGTCAAGCTCCCTAAAAAATGAAACAAGGTGTCTCGAGGATAGTTTTGATCTTGTGGCGACCTCGTTAAAAAATGAAACATGATCGGTCGGAGCATAGTTCCTTCTCCTATGTCAAGCTCCTTAAAAAATGAAATTCGGGCCTGTTTGTGCATCAGACTTTGATTCCATCCAATGGTTTCAATTGTTGGCCGGAGGAGTGGCCGTCGAATACACGGCCGAGCGTCGTTATCGAGGATAGTTTTGATCTTGTGGCAACCTCGTTAAAAAATGAAACATGATTGGTCGGAGCATAGTTCACTTTCCTATGTCAAGCTCCCTAAAAAATGAAACAAGGAGTCTCGAGGATAGTTTTTCCAACATACCAACCTCGTTAAAATAGTGAAACGGCTTGTATCCGAGGATAGTTCATGACCATTATGTCAACCTCGCTAAAACAATGAAACATGAGACCATTTTGTCAAGCTTCAACCCATTTTCAATGGACTAAAGCTTGGGGGGCATGTACCTCGGATTGAGACACGATGCTGGGGGGCATGCCCATTTCATTTCCCATCAAGCATAGTTTGCATATGTACCATGTGTTTTTATGCTTGTATAAAAATAAAATTTTCCATAAAGCATAGTTTTCATACGTGATTCTCATGTGTGTTTTCAAGCTTTTGTAAAAATGAACCCATACCCGAGTCCCCTTTGAACTCTTTTCTGACTTGTAAAAAATGAAAATATTGCCGAGTATTTTTTCCCTTTTTGACTCGTTAAAGAGAATAAAAATGGAGGTCTGCTTTCAGCTCTTTTCTGACCGTTTAAAGAGGAAAAGATTGCCGATTTATTCCTCTTGGATCGTTAAACGTTACTAAGGGGCGGTCGTTTTAAGTTCTTTTGTCGACCTTTAAAACATAAAAATATTACCGGGTTTTTGTCGTTTCAAACTCGTTGACGGTTACGAAACGACGTGATTTCAATCGCTTTTTTACTTTTTCAGATCGAAATCACTACTTATGAAAAGTATTCCTCGATCGTAATGATCGGGCGGTTCTTTCGAGCATCGTTTTATACTTTTTCGGGCTCGAGAGACACAACTTTACGAAAAAGGACACCCCTTGAGTTTCCTTTTCTGTGTCTTTTTCAAACTCCCTAAACATGGAAAAGACTCCGATTTTTACCTGTGTCGGACTCGTTAAACTCTGACGACATTGGACTCATCACTATGACGAGACTCGAGCTTCTCCTCCCTAGGGCTCGTTAAACTATTACTAGGTTGGATTCGACCGAAGGTCGAACTTATACTACAAGCATATGCTATCCCCATCAAGCTTGTTAAAAATAATTGGGGTACTCGCCAGAAATGGCAGGGGAAAAAGAAAATTTTGGAACCGTAATTCTAGTCATGTCGGCAGTATGTCGCTCTTGAACATGGCACTTCTCTGCTTTCGTGTCAGGTGGGGATATCTCACTTTGTTTTTCACTTTCCTCTATGGGTTTGGGTGATCCTATTTGACCTCTCATTTGCTCACTGCCACGTCATCATGACCTCTGATCTATTGACATCAAATACTGCCAACTCCACTGTCGTGCCGCCGATATGTTCAAGAGAAGTTGACCTCTGAAAGAAACCACCTCTGTCTGATATTTCATAAATCTTACTTCACAACATTGTCTCTTCCCGTCTCGTGTCGATTATGTGGGATACATTATGGGCCACCTTCGATGAAGATCACTTCCTGTTGACTTCAGCTCATTATCCAGGAAAGTGACCTAGAGACTCCCTCCTGGTACCTTGGAGCCTGCATGCCTCAATGGCAGGTTCTTCGTGTTCGACGCGAGGTTTTCATCATTGGCCTCCGATTGGATGACTCTACGGGTGTTCGAAATCGGCTCATTCATTCACATGCTGTAGACTGTACCTATAGTACCTTGAGGACCATTGTCATTATTGGTGGTACCTCTCGTGTCTGTTAACAGCTTTCATCATTGGCTGGTAATCAGACGA
>APFE031591873.1:47278-72792 GCA_000404065.3 Pinus taeda
AGTAGAGGATACTTCTTGTTGGACACTGGGAGGAGCTTGTACAGCGTCAAGGCAAAGGTTGTAAAGTTCTTCTTCTTTGAATTAATACAATCAGACTCATTTTTCTCAACAAGTATCTCATGTTATTTGTTTCATGGACTCCTTGACTTTCATGTTAAATATGTTTTATAATATTGGTTTTTCAGGTGCTATTTAATTGTTTGCCTTGTTTTTGTTTGCAGGTTCGCGCCAAAGGGACTCATTTGGATCAAAGAAGCGAGGGCATCCCCAAACTTGCGTTGGACATAAGGTAGGCCATGAACACACTTGTTTGCCATTATTTATAAAAGCACATTTAGAGAAAGATAGTGTTTGGTTGGTTTGCTTGTCATTAGGTCTTCTTTAAATTCTAGGAAGTTCTATCTTGTCCTCAAGATCGACTCATTCTGCGTGACAGTGTGTAGAGGTGGATGATCTAGCTCCACAAAATCTAAGGTTTCTCAAATGGAGTGAGATCATGGCTTGAGGAGGGGGAGGTCAACGGATGCATTACCCTCCATTGTTATATGGTTGGCTACACCGACAACTAATCATCGTGGATGACTATGCCTATGCTGACATGAAATTTATAGGAGATCCAGATCTTCCTCTACCACCGGGTGCACAGTAGGTCAATGCAGGTAAGAGTTGTTTTTTGGAATTTTTCAAGTTTTATGATTTTTTTTTTCAACCATATCTGAGAGTTTACTTGTGATAATTTTGCATATGTAGGACTGGAGAGGCCTCCTGGCATGTCGCCAGTAGCACGACAAGTAGCACATTAGATAGAAGATGCTCCATATGAGGAAGGAGAGGATCTTATGGTAGAAATGGAACAAAATCTAGAAGTGATTACTTGGGGAATTCCAAAGTATGTGACTATAGATGACATGCCACTGCAATACCGAGGCATATATTGGGAGTGTTGGCGAGACTATGTCGGTTGTTAGGCTGAGTGATCAAAGCATTCTCATGTCATCGTGAGCATCATGTGGGCGAATAGAATTTTCTGTCGTGTTTTCATAAGTGACGCAAATGTCTGTCTAAAACATAATTTTCCAATGCATCTTTTAATATATTCAAATTTTGTGGAATGTCTTGATATGTGATATAATCCAAATTTCTTTCCAGTAATCGAACACAGAGATACATACACAAAATTTGTGGCTTTCTTTCTGAGTAATGACCATTTAGTTGTAGCACAATGAGTTTTTAATCTAACTTAACAACCAAATTTCTAATTCTAAGAGCAACTATTTGATAACAGTTCAATAACTGCATGTACTCAGAAATAATATTAGTTGTTCATCCTAGGAAAATACCTTGTAAATTTATCAACTCGCCATCAATGACGAAGAGTGCCCAAGCTGCAGATGATAAGTTCCATGTGCTACGAAAAGCACCATTAACAAAACCAACATAATGGTTTGAAGACATATTTGAACTGAGTGGAACACAAGGTAAGCAGAGGAAACATGTCTACAAAGAAAATAATCACACAAAAAAATAAAAAATGCACAAAAATGAATTCACACACTAATGTACAAAAGTAATTACATGAATCTCATGCATAATACTTTTTCATATAAAGATCGTTTCATGGTTGTGCTAACACATAACCTTCGTAATCAACCAACTCATAGGTCCTTTTTTGCAAGACACGTTTAATGATGTATGACCCATGCCACATAGGTTCGAACTTCCCAGCTCCCATCTTATCGTTGGCTTGGTCATATAGTAAGACGAAGTCACCTTCAGTGAAGACTCTTAGAGAAACAATTTTATCATAATGAGATTTAACTCATTTTTTCTGTGCTTCAATAACCATTGCAGAAATACGACGGGTCTCATCAAACCTCTCGAGATAAAGTAACCACTCCTCTTCAGGTGATATATCAGGGAGTAGATTGATAGCTAATTGAATGAAGGAATCTCACACTCAATAAGGAGTGTCACCTCTAAACCATATACCAACTAGAATGGAGTGAAACCAGTGGCTATCTTAGTCAAGGTTCAATGATCCCAAAGAGTCGAGAACAACATAAGATTGCATTCCTTTTTGTGCTTCCCAATGGAACATTGGAGCATAATAATTAATACTTTATTAATCGCTTCAACTTGGTCATTGGCTTGTGGATAGTAAGGAGTTGAGATGTCATGGTGAAGAACCAACTAAGAAGTAAGCTCTTCCATCATGTGCTGATGAAAATGTGATATGTGATCAGTGACAATCACTTGAGGGATGCCAAAATGGGTTATGACATGGTTAAATAGTAACTGAGCAATAGTTGTACTGTCAACACTATATGTGGGCATCACCTCGACCCATTTAGTAAAGTAGTCGATGACGACAATGATATAGCCATGCCCCCCTTCACGAAATCAATTCCCCAGTTAGGGAATGGGCTAATGGTAAAAACTGGGTGTAAGGGTGTTGGCGGGGTGTGTTCTTTATGGTTATAAATATGACATTCATGGCACTTTTGAAATGCCAAGATACAATCTTTGAAGATAGAAGGACAAAAATAATTAGCCAAAAGGATGTTTTGAGCAGTGGAATAACCTGAAATGTGACGACCAGATGCCCCGAAGTGATAGTGATTCGAGACTCGTTAGGCGTCTTCAAGTGTTAGAAATCTACAAATAATAGAATCAACACTGAATCGATACAACGTATCACCGATAATCCGATAAGGTTGAGACTGATGCCACATGCAGTGTCGATCAGATCGAGACAACTCAGATCCGAAATTCTGCGTCTGAAGATAGACAATGATATATCCATACCAGAGGCCAAGAGTGCTAATGAGAAACAAAGTTTCATCAAGAATTTGCATAGTAAAATCAGTGGAGGTGTTTGCAGAAGGAAGGGCACATATCAATTCAACAAAAAATAGTGACTTCTTTGATTGGGCAGTAGAAAACTCCAAATCAAACTCTTGTATGGTAACGATCCATTTTGAGTATTTCCCCCAAGAAATTGATGAGTCAAAATGTAAGTCATGGGGTTACAATCAGAAACCATTGTGGTCTTCCGTAGAATAATATAATGGCTAAATCATTGAACAACATGCAGTGCTACTAAGGCAAGCTTCTTGACATGAACATATAGATTTTATATGTCAATAATATTTTGACTCAAGTAATAAACCACATGTTCATTTCCATTGTCATCATCCTAGACTAGCATCATAGCAATGGCACTGTTAGTCGTAGCCAAGTACAAGAAATAATCACGATGGTAGTCAGGGGGATGCAATAAAGGAGAACTGATGAGTGTCTTCTTAAGAGCCTTGAAATATTGGTTGGAAATTTCATCCCAAATAAATGGGATCCCCTTTCTAAGTAAGTGAGTAAATCTCTTGGAAATCTTAGCATAATTAGGGATAAAGGGTCAAAGAAAATTGGCCTTCCCTTGTAAACTCTCCAATTGGTGTAGCAATGAAGGAGGTGGTAGATTTACAATAGCCTCAATTTTCAAATGATCTATCTGGATGCCTTCTTTCAACACAACAAAACGGAAGAGTCGACTAGATTCGACACAGAAGACACATTTTTATGGATTGAGATGAATATTATTGTGTTGACAACATAGAAACATTTCTTGAAGGTGGTCCAGATGGCCTCAACACTTAGAAGAATGAGTTGGTAAGTCGTCTAATTAAGGGTGAACAATGCTTTTAATATCATGAAAGGCATATGACATTGCTCTCTGGATGGTAGCACCAACATTTTTGAGACCAAAGGGAGCTTCTTATAGGCAAAAGTCCCCCATGGATAGATGAAAGTAGTCTTGTGTTGATCAGTGGGTAACCAGAAAAACCATCCATAAGAGATATGATCTCACTCCCAGCACGCTCGTCAATTATTTGATCAATAAAGGGAGTGGGATAATTATCTTTAGGGCACACATGATTGATATCTTAGTAATCAACACAAAATTAGATTGTTCCTTTCTTTTTAGTAATAGGTACAATATTAGAAACCCAGCCAGTCAACGGGATAGGGTAAATAAAACTAGCCTTTAGAATTTTTTCAACTTCCCCCTTAATAACAATGACCTTTCTAGGATGCACTTGATGGAGCCATTGACGAATGGGCTTCACATTAGGATACATGGGTATTTTGTGCCCCACAAAAACTAGATCAATGACAAGCATTTCCTCATACAACCAATTGAATGCCGCCAAATTATTTCAAAAGGTTCATGTAAACCCCAAACTCTTCGGGAGAATAGGAAACCATGATGTGAATGTTCTCCACAATTCCAAGTTTACTGGAAATGTGGACCAGAATGGTTGTAGAATTTTTTCCCATATTACTTTGGAAAAAACTTCGTGCACCAAAACAAGTGTTTGAAGTGGATGTGGTAGGTTATGAGAAATGAAAGCCTCAAGACACGAAGAAATCTCACTAAGACTCAAAAGAAACGAGGAATGATGATGGGCATCATTCCAAGGATTTTCATCAAGAGACATAACCTCAACAATACTCTCATCAATGGGGAATATCTTGTTCAAGGGATTCAGAGAATCTGAAGAACCAAGCTAAGGATATTGCGAATATGTATCCAGTTGCATATTAATAATAGTATGAATTTTTGAAGCAGATGTTGAAGCCAATGATGAGCACTAGTATTGCAGCAAGGATGCTGCAACTCCTGGGCTACCAACTTTACTTATCAACCCAGGGTTTGTACAAACTTGGAGGTGACTGTGTTATATGCACAAGTAAAAGTGAAGGTCCTACCTGTTGTCACTGTTCATCTGGCGAGAGACCCTAGGGGTTCGAAGACAGACTTCTATAGAGTCAGAAGAAGCTTGATTATTTGATAGAAGAAGAGCAAATCTATTCTAAGAGAGCACTCTACTGTAGTAAAGAAGAAAACAGCATGTAATTCTAAATCACAGCATATCCTAACTAACCATTTAAACAGCTATGCTAAGAGGAATTGCTAAATCAACACTAGCTTAATGTGGCTATCTAAGTTACAGAAGTAAAGAGCATCAAACCAAACTAATGAGTAAGAAAGGAAAGTAAACTAAATATTTTTTCACTTTCTTGGTTTTTTGATGATTAGATAATGTTAGACTCTGATTGAATAACCAAATCGAAGCTCAAAAGTGGCAGCACTTAAATGATATGAAAAACAAAGTTCGGGAAGGAGTAAAGTAGAAAAGTAATCAAAGATCGAAATCAACGAAGGGAGGATGTAATGAGGCAGTAGTGCATAGGAAGTCTTGGATCGATCAACGTGTTATCACTCAAGTTGTCCCTAAGCTCCTGAAGGGATACGGCCGAGGTAACCACAAAGCAATCTTTGGATTGCAGGTTCTAGCCCACCTGCAATCAGAGAGGGCCCTCTCTTAATGATTTAGCTTTGTTGATAATGATTTTAGGCTAGCTATTGGGTTCAGGGGTTTTGACTTTTGTTTGGATGGAGTTTGAATGGGAGGAAGTTGCATTCGAGCAGAGAGGCAAGGGATAGGGTGATCAGTTCAAACCATTGGGCATGGAGTCATGGATTAAGGCTTGCTGTTGCGTTTTCTTGGTCACAAGAGGATTATAGAGCAGGATAGCTACACATGAAACAATACCAATTATTGAAAAGATGGAATGAAAGTCAGAGATGAAAGGCAATTAAGAATCTTTCATTAGCTAACAGAGAAGAGAGGTGAATGAATGATTATCTAGGAGCAGTTAAGAATTCCTAAACTAGCATTCATATGTGAAAGAAACAGTGTAAACATGATCATTTAAGTATGCATATTCATAACTATTCCTGATGAAAACATGAAGAAATCGCAGAAATTGAGCATAGGGTGTTGTCACGCAAATCCTAAACTATTCTTCCTTTTTGTAATTTTAGATGGTGGATAAATGATAAAACAAACATGAAAAACTAAACAGAGTTAAGGAACACTTATTGAACCATGTAGAAGCACAGGAATTCCACAGTCACTCTTCGGCCAATTAAACACAACAGACAGTTTCAGAATCCATGCTTTTCAGTAGTCTTTGATTATAGAAATTATCACATACAGTGTGAGTCTCATCTCAAGCAAAACCTCAAACCAACAAAGACCAACCAACCCTTCTTACATGTTTCAAGGTCGTATATATAAGCAAAATTTGTAACAGTATTTATTACAATCGACCTAAACAGGTCTGCAGGAAAAGAGCTTTCTAAAACCTAACATATGCTGGAATTAAATGTAAGTAAGTCTTCTTTGGGCTGCACCAGAGGCAGCTGGATCAAGAGTGAGTTAATGTGGTGTCCTCTGTGACTTGGTGCAGTGATTCTGTAATAACTGCACATTGAGTTCTGGTCCACTGATCCCCTGTGAGCTTTAATGTGCAGTCATTTGTGATGGTGAGCTTTGAATGGTTCCTTAACTGGTTCTTGAATTTCAAGGTTTCCTTTTAATGCTTCATTCGCCTCGAGCCCTGAGAAGATCTTCTCTGATACACTTTGTCGCTACACTTATACTCTTTGACATGCTTTTTGGCTTCATATCCTCTCTGATACTCTTTCACCTCTTAACCGGGTCTCTCTCTGTCTTCTAATACGTTCAAAACTGCAAAATCGGGATTTTTTTTCCTTTTTCGGTGCAAAAATGGCCGAGGAATCAAAAGATTCTCCATTTCGGCCTATTTTCCATAGCGATGCGCGATTAGCGCTAATCGCGCATCGAAAACTGCCTCAGAAATTCGATCCGGGGCTCCGAAGCTTGATTTTTGCACTTGCGCATTTTTTTAGCTACTGACATCAGCATGACGTCAACACTACGGCGGATGATGTCATCATGACATCAGCAGTGAGACCCTCTTGTACGGTGATGACATCAGCATGATGACGTCAGCAGGGTGACGTGGCAGTACGGTGCAGACAGGAAGGGGTGAGGTCGAGGCGATGTGGTAGGGTGATGCGGCGCTCATGTTATGCAGGGGAGGGGTGGTTTTTGGATTGCATCGAACCACTTTTGATACGGAGGTGGTTTCTGTCAGGGGCGGCCCGATGCAATGGGATGCCGCCAGCTGTCCCGGTGTACGATGGTAAAACCGTTGGACATCGGGTGCTAACAAACCATCACAAGAGGGCGCCCGATATGCAAGAGGGCCGTCGGATCTGGGAGGGTTGATCTGACAATGGACGGGAGGAGAATATGCATGGGGTTTAGTTAAGGTGCGCGCGTCATAAACCTTAATATTTGTGGCCGCGGGTGGGTTTCAAACTTTAGGTTAAGGGCTAATGTGTCTGGCGCGTTAGTTATTTATTAATCAGATATTAATAAATCGCAAAAAATGCAATGAGCGGGGTGCGGTATGGTTTGGAGGGGGGTTTTTTGTGTTTTGGAAGGAGTCCAAACACCTGGGAGGGGAAATTTATGCAGAGATGAGGGTTCTTACTAAGATCCAGGTGAACTTAGTAATTCCCAAGGGGATATTTATGGTTAAGTTTCAACTAGAGGGAGGGGATATTTACATAGGGGAATTATTACAATAGTTTTAGTAGGGGAAAGGGAAATAAATAGGGATTTACATAATAATGTCAGGAGTTAATATGAAAATGACAAGAAAGCGCTAAGTTTCAGAGATATTAGGCTTTAAAGGGGAGATAGAACTTTGTAGGGAAAGTGTGGACCCTCCTTGAGTAAAGGAGATCTTTACCAAGGCAAATGATATGGAAAATGATGAACTTATGAGATATCAAGCAGATCTTGACCTCTTTAGGGGAAGTTATTAAAATGATTTAGGGAAGAGGACGAAAGGGGAGTTAGACATGCCTCGCTTGAAATGCTTCAAATAGGAACTGCCTGATAACTGTGACATGCCTCGCTTGAAATGCTTCAAATAGGAACCGCCTGATAACTGTGATCTGGACAAATATAACACTTGAAAATGTGGAATTGATCACAAATAAACATTCTGCAACTGGAATAACTCTTCAAAATTGGAATGCAACAGTTGAACTTTGACCATCACACTTTCCCGACCTCTTTCTTTGGTGACAGTTAGAAAATATGGAGCATTGCAGCATGCAAAGTATGACATATTTGGCCTGTAAAAATGTCAATTATGAAGTATGAGTAACCTGCTGCAACAGGAGGCTAACAGTGGCTCCACTTGGGGATGGCTTCTCCTTGTGAGAAGCCAAGAACAACAGGTCAGACTTCCTTGATCTTCTGTTGTTGCTGTGCTTTGCAACTTCTTAGTGCTGACTGTTAAATTAATTTGAAATTTTGGACTGCAAACAATGCTTTCCCTCAACTGATTTTCCAGTAAACTGTGAAGCACTGCCTGCTTTCTTCTGCGTGCTTCGGCATGCAGACTGTTACAAAATAAAATAAAGTGTTGATATATACAAACATTTATGTACAGAAAATAACACCGCCTGTTTTTTCTCAATCAAAAGGGATCATGGTAATGTTTTAACATTCGGCCATTAACAGGGCCTTCTTCAGCTGTGCTGCCATCCAGAGATTTGAGGAAATATGTGTTATTGCCTTGCACTGCGCTGATAATGTATGGACCTTTCCATAGAAAATCAAATTTTGCATGTTTGCCCTTGTCCTCTCTTCGTGAGTCCCACCTTAGAACTTTGCTGCCAACCTAGAAATCCTCTGCTTTAGCTTTCTTATCAAACATCTTTTTTAGTTTCTCTTGCAACATTTGAGCTCTGTCATACACTTGCTCTCTGGTTTTCTGAAGATGAAAGATTTGATTAACTCTTCTCTGCATGTCATTTGGTTCAGCTTGAATCTCCTGTAACAGTTTGATAGTGGGAATGCCCAAAGATGAAGGAAATATGGCTTCCATGCCATATACTAACTCATAAGGGCTCATTCCAATGGATTTCTTGGTTGACAGCCTGTCTGCCCACAACGCATTTGTGATTTTCCTATGCCAGTTCTTTTTGGTTTCCTCTAGCAGCTTCTTTATGATGTTGATGAGGATTTTCTTGGATGATTCGGCCAAGCCATTACGTTCAGGGTAGTAAGCTGTAGAGTGGCCCAAGGTAATGTGGAATTTATGGCAGAAGTTGATGATCTTTTTGGATTTGAAGGTGGCAGCGTTGTCAGTGATGATTTTCTCAGGGCAGCCAAATCTGGAAAGGATATTGCCCTCAAGGAATTAGATAATGGTGGAGTCATTGGCTTGTCTACATGGGATGGCTTCAATCCACTTAGTGAAATAATCAGTGGCTGTTAAAATCCACTTGTGCTGGCCTGAGGAAGAGGGATGAATTTCTCCAATGAAGTCGAGACCCCATTGTTGAAAAGGCTTTTCGGTTGAAATGCGCTTCAGGGGCAAAGGTAGTAATTTTCTTTTCCCTTCAAAGATTTGGCATTTGTGACATGAAACAACAAATTTCTTAACATCTGTAAAAAGAGAGGGCCAATAATAACCAGCCCTTAGAATTTTGTCAGTAGTGGACTTCCAATATAAGTGTCCTCCACAGTCCCCTGCATGAAATTATTTCATGATGCTGTTAGTTTCATTCATAGTCAAACAATTAAGCAATATTCATTCATGATTTTTCCAAAACAAAACACCATCAATGACACAAAATTTTGATGATTTCATACTTAAAAATCTTTTCTTGGTCCTGGACAATCCTGGGGGAGCACACAGGTTTAACAATACAAAGAAAATATCAGCATACCATGGGGATTGCAAAAATGTTTCACTGATCTATGGAGTCTCCAGCTCCTATTCATTTTCCAGTTGATTAATGTCTAAGGCCTGGAAGTTTGTTTCGGACATTAGCTTGGCTAAACCTTGTCCTTTTATCAGCTTGGTGGGTTTTATCTCAATGTCATATTCAAGAATGTTGGCAATCCAATTGCCTCTTTGGTCTTCTAGTCCCTCTTGAGTCAATATATCTTTTACAATAGAGTTTGGGACATAGGCAATCACATGGGAGTATAAGATGTAAACTCTGAAGTCTTTTATGGCCTTAACCAGGGCATAAGCCTGCTTTTCCATAATCTGATATTTCAAGGGTGCATCTCTTAAAACTCAGCTGAAGAAAGCAAATGGCTTTTCATTACCTTGATCATCCTTTTGCAAAAGGACAGTGGCTATGGTGTGCTCAGATGCAAAAGAAAAAATTATAAAATCTTTGTCGAATTGCAGACTGGTGAGGATAGGCGTTTGAGTCAAGGCAGTTTTGATACTCTCAAAAGCTTGCTTGGTTTCAAGAGACCATTTTACCTTGGCATCCTTTTTTAACATATTGCTCAATAGCCTTATTAGCTCAGCTAGGCTCGGGATAAATCTCCTTAGGAAATTGATTTTTCCAAGGAATGCCTACAACTCTTTTATGTTTCTTGGATATGGGATTTGGAGGATAGCTTGAATTCTTTCAGGATCAATTCTAATCCCATATTTTGATATGATATGGCCTAGAAGCTTGCTTTCCTCAAGGGCAAACAGAGACTTCTTAGGATTCAAAGAAATGCCATATTTCTTGCATGTCATGAAAATTTGCCTTAGATGGCTAAGGTGCTCTTGGTCAGATTTGGAGAAAGGGGTTAGGACATCAAGGTAAACAACAAGGAAATCATGTATCTCCTTGGAAAATGCAATATCGATTGCCCTTTGAAAGGTCGCACCAGCGCTCTTTAGCCCGAAAGGCATTTTAACATACTTAAATGTTCCCCACGGTGTGGTAAAGGCTGTCTTGTCTTGATCATCCGGGTGAACCAGTATCTGATTAAATCTTGAAAATCCATCTAGTAAAGAAATTCTAGATGACCCCACTACTCTTTGTAGGATATGGTCCATTTTGGGAAAAGGATAGTGGTCTTTTAGAGAGAGCTAGTTTAAATTTCACAAGTCTACACACAGTCTGATCTCTCCTGTTTTTTTTCTTGTGGGGACTAAATTGGATACCTATTTAGAGAATCTGATGGGTGCAATGATACCTGCTTCAAACACTCTCTTTATTTCTTTTTCAATGAGGGGAAGAAGCATGGGGTTGATTCTTCTGAGTTTCTGTTTGAATGGTTTTTGATTTGGTTTTAAGGGAATGGTATGTTGAATCACTGAGGTGTCATAGGACTTCAAGTCCTCATAACTCCAAGCAAATACATCTTGGAACTCTTTGAACAAATCCACATATTTTGGTTTTTGATCCGGGGGCAGATTTTTGGACAGCTTAATCATTTTGGGCTTTTCTGCTGTCCCTATATTATGTTCTTCTATAGCAGCATTTAAAGGCTCCATTTTTGGCTTTTTGGGAACATCATTGTCATTGAACATATCTTCTAATGGAGTAAGGCCAACAGGCAGAAAACTATTTTTTAGATCAATAAACTCATCCTCTGCTTTGGTTGTTTCCTCTAAACACATTTGTTTCAGCTGTTCTATGTTTGCATTGTCGAAAACAGTTGGGTTAAGGATTTGTTTAGCTGTTGCAGTTGGTACAGGCTGCTAATTTTCTTCTATTAGCTGTTGGGAATCATTCATGCCATCCATGTCAATGTTTGTATTCGAAAATTTGCCCTCAAGAGTGAGGAAATGGTTAATCTGGGCATCATTTTGAAACACTTGCCAATCTTTAACATTGTTAGGGGCCGAGGGTATATGTTATATCTTAGCAATGAAATGGTGATTTGGCTCAAAGGGAAGCTTGCATGTACTAGCAAAAGTTGCCAGGCTGTGAGCATGAATATTATGGTCTCTTGAAATTTTTGCCAGCTTGGACTCATTGAAAGAATTGAGTATTTCTGTGGCAGCAGTCCTATAAGCTCTCATTCTATTGTCATTAGTAACAAAGTTACCTTTCATTTGTTGTATAATTAAGTCGGAGTCACCTAGAATTGACACTTTTGCAGCTCCTAGGACTTTGAGCAATTTTAGGCCTAAGAGGAGAGCTTCATATTCTACCATGTTGTTTGTACATCTAAAATTTAGTCTGTAGGCATGACCCTCTACATGGTTGTCTTGTGTATTGTAGATCCATACTCCTGCCCCTGCTCCTAACTTATTGACAAAACCATCAAACTCTAAATACCATGTGATTTCTTGTTTGATTTCAGTTATTTGAGGATTCGGCAGACTTACAATTTCTGTTTCGGGAGGTTCTTTTTGTTTGCTGGTTGCCTTGACTATTGTGACAATGGGCATTGGCAACTGATTCCTCATTGATGCATGTTTCTTGCTCTAAGGCTAAAGGCTTATCATCAGTTGGAGGATTGGTATCATCATTAAATAAAATAAAAGAATCCATATCGGAATGGATTGAGTAAATTGGAAAATTTTGGGGCTTTTCCTCACTGCTTACCACATACTTCATCAAAGTTTCCCTATACATTCTCTTTGGTTGCCCAAAGACAGATATAGTGGCATAAGAGAGGTCAAGTTGAAGGGATCCTTGGAGTTTTTCTCCCCATGATCTTGATAGGAGCATGCCATATTTTGTTGGAATGTCAGCAACTACTACGTCCATTAGGATTGTCTTGTTAGGAAATTGGACTAGAGACACACAAAGGTCTTTGATTAAGCCTAAACATTTGACTTGACTTGAGTCAAAGGAATATAGATCTTTGTAGGGTCTTGTGACATCAAGGTTCAGCTTTTCCATTACAGCTTTGGGCATAAGGTTATGTGAGGCACCTGATTCAAACATAGCATTATGCAAGATTTTGTCATGTATGTGCAGACTGACATAAAAGGGTGGAACAGGTCCATATGTTGATTTTCCGTTAACTTCTGGACCAAACAGCAGCTCAGGGGTATCGTCTAAAATGTTTACATCATCCCTTACCTCTGGTAGTTGAAGTGACCTTTGAATTTGTTGCCTATATACATCATGTTTGGCAAGTTCTGAGAGGGGAATGGATATCTTGAGTTTTCCAATCTCTGCTTCTAAATTGAATGGTTTCTCCAATGGATTCTTAGCGTTGATAGTAGCATATTTCTCTTTTTCAGGCATACTCTCTGTGTTTTCTTTTTGAATGTCAGCGTTATGATGAATGATAGTTTGTAGTATTTCTGTTTTGGGAAGGTTTTTTGGAGTGCCGTTCAGATTTCATTTTGAGGAAGAAGGAGGTAGAGGTTGATCAATAGGAGGCTGCATGTCTGTTATATCCTCTACAGTTATCTAGTGCGGGTTTGGGACAACAATATCAACTGGTTGTGTTATGACAACACTGTCTTTAATTCTGTTGGGCTTTTTGCTATCCTTTGTTCTGCTAGGTGCAGGGACATCAATGGTCCTTGTTCTCAACTTATATTTTTTGTGCACCTCATACACATTAGAATCATAACCTTGTTTAAAATCAAAAGACTCTCCCGACTTGGTCTGAAATTGTTTTACATCAGGGTAGTCTTGGTCCTCTTTAGTGAGAAATATCTGTTGTTCATTATTCGAATCTATCAGGTTCATGTGAGTCTCATCTGTGGGCTCACTAGATGTGGATGCTTCCGCATAGTTTTCTTGCAAAGGAGGCCTAATATCATGGTCGGGACTAGCCCTTCCAGCATTTGTGGTTTGATTTTTCCTGAAGTTCGGGTTCCTTATGGTGTTGGACTGTTTTCCTTCCCATGATGATTTTCTCTCAACGCTCTCTACTCTGTCTCCTAGCCTATGCATGTCGTTGATGATAGCATCTAGCTTTTGGTCTAAGGCTGAGGGTTCTTCCTTGAAAATGGTTCTTCTCTCAATTCTGGCTCTGTTTCTTTTGGCAATTAGGTTTTCCTCCACACTAACAGCAACATCTTGCATCTCTGCAAGGCTTTGAGGGGCTCTTTCCCTTAATTGATATGCCATTTCAGCATCAAAACCATCACAGAATTTGTACAAAGCAAGATCAGGTAGAGGTCTCAAATTTTGTGGTATTGCATTGTAAACGTTATTAAACCTTGCATAGTAGTCCAAAACAGTTTCCTGAGGGCCTCTTTTGATAGTATCATACTCAGATAGTATGTGCAGAGGGTCTTTCTTTTTCTCCCACCTATTGATAAATGTCTAGTATAAGGCTTCTAGGTTTAATATGGAATTGGGTGTAAATTCTCTAAACCAGGTCCTGACATCACCGATCAAACTTTGGACAAAAATCTTCATTCTTACACTGTCATCATCAATCTCGTAACTCTCAAAGTAATCCTGCATTTTCTTTATATGTTGTAGGGCTGTGCAGGAATTTGTGCCATCAGAATAGGTAATTTTTGTCTGGTAATCCTGAGGCATAACCCTGAGATTAGCAGGCAGCTGTAAGAGTGCATATCTATTAGCCATATTAATGGGGATAAGTGGAACAACAGGGATAAGAGGAACAACTGGAGTAGCTGGGATTATAGGAGTAGTAGCGGTGGTATGTGCAGTGAATGCAGGTGTGGAAACAGTGGTTGGGGAAGTAGATGATGAACACGGGGAGGAAGGGTTTGAGCAGAACAAAACTTAAATAGGGGTTGAAAAACTACTAGGCTGAACCGTTTCGAGACTAAAAGCAGTAAAAAATTCTTGCTGCTCTTGCTTTCGAAGGATCTTAGGGAATATGTTGGGATTTTCAAAAACAGCCGAGGGATTTGGATCTGGATTTGATCTTGTGTAACGTGAATGCTTCTTGGGAGCCAACTTCTAACTTGTTTTTTTTTTTGGGCAAATTTTCTAAGAACGCAGGTCAACCGAGACTTTTAAAGGTCGTTTTCTTCCTCTGCGGAGCTTCGGACTAGTTTTGTGAGATTATATGAGGAATTCCCCAGTGGAGTCACCATTATGTTATCACTCAGGTTGTCCCTAAGCTCCTAAAGGGATACGGACGAGGTAACCACAAACCAATCTTTGGATTGTAGGTTCTAGCCCACTTGCAATCAGAGAGGGCTCTCTCTTAATGATTTAGCTTTGTGGATGATGATTTTAGGCTAGCTATTGGGTTCAGGGGTTTTGACTTTTGTTTGGATGGAGTTTGAATGGGAGGAAGTTGCATTCGAGCAGAGAGGCAAGGGATAGGGCGATAAGTTCAAACCATTGGGCATGGAGTCATGGATTAAGGCTTGTTGTTGTGTTTTCTTGGTCACAAGAGGATTATAGAGCAGGATAGCTACACATGAAACAATACCAATTGTTGAAAAGATGGAAAGAAAGTCAGAGATGAAAGGCAATTAAGAATATTTCATTAGCTAACAGAGAAGAGAGGTGAATCAATGATTATCTAGGAGCAGTTAAGAATTCCTAAACTAGCATTCATATGTGAAAGAAACAGTGTAAACAGGATCATTTAAGTATGCATATTCATAACTATTCCTGATGAAAACATGAAGAAATCGCAGAAATTGAGCATAGGGTGTTGTCACGCAAATCCTAAACTATTCTTCCTTTATGTAATTTTAGATGGTGGATAAATGATAAAACAAACATGAAAAACTAAACAGAGTTAAGGAAAACTTATTGAACCATGTAGAAGCACAAGAATTCCACAGTCACTCTTCGGCCAATTAAGCACAGCAGACAGTTTCAGAATCCATGCTTTTCAGCAGTCTTTGATTATAGAAATTATCACATACAGTGCGAGTCTCAGCTCAAGCAAAACATCAAACCAACAAAGACCAACCAACCCTTCTTACATGTTTCAGGGTCATATATATAAGCAAAATATCTAACAGTATTTATTACAACCGACCTAAACAGGTCTGCAGGAAAAGAACTTTCTAAAACCTAACTTATGCTAGAATTAAATGTAAGTAAGTATTCTTTGGGCTGCGCCAGAGGCAGCTAGATCAAGAGTGAGTTAACGTGGTGTCCTCTGTGACTTGGTGCAGTGGTTCTGTAATAACTGCGCATTGAGTTCTAGTCCACTGATTTCCTGTGAGCTAATGTGCAGTCATTTGTGTTGGTGATCTTTGAATGGTTCCTTAACTGCTTCTTGACTTTCAAGGTTTCCTTTTAATGCTTCATTCGCCTCGAGCCCTGAGAAGATCTTCTCTGATACACTTTTCCGCTACACTGATACTCTTTGACATGCTCTTTGGCTTCATATCTTCTCTGATACTCTTTAACCTCTGAACCGGGTCTCTCTCTGTCTTCTGATACGTTCAAAACTGCAAAATCGGGCTTTTTCTGCCTTTTTCGGTGCAAAAATGGCCGAGGAATCAAAAGATTCCCTAAAGATTCTCCATTTCGGCCTATTTTCCATAGCGATGTGAAATTACCGCTAAGCGCTAATTGCGTATCGAAAACTGCCTCAGAAATTCGATCCGGGGCTCCGAAGCTTGATTTTTGCACTTGCGCGTTTTTTGAGCTGCTAACGTCAGCATGACATCAACAGTACGGCGGATGACATCAGCGTGACGTCAGCAGTGGGACCCTCTTGTACGGTGATGACGTTAGCATGATAATGTCAGCAAGGTGATGTGGCAGTACAGCACAGGCAGGAAGGGGTGAGGTGGAGGCGATGGGGCAGGGTGATGCGGCGCTCATGTTATGCGGGGGAAGGGCGGTTTTTGGATTGCATCGGACCGCTTTTGATATGGAGGTGGTTTTTGTCAGGGGCGGCCCGATGCAATGGGATGCCGCCAGCTGTCCCGGTGTACGACGGTAAAACCGTCAGACATCGGGTGCTAACAAACCATCACAAGAGGGCGCCCGATATGCACGAGGGCCATCGGATCTGGCAAGGCTGGTCCGACGATGGACGGGAGGAGAAGATGCACGGGGTTTAGTTAAAGTGTGAGCGCGATAAACTTTAATATTTGCGGCCGCGGGTGGGTTTCAAACTTTAGGTTAAGGGCTAATGTGTCTGGCGCGTTAGTTATTTATTAATCAGATATTAATAAATCCCAAAAATTCCAATGAGCGGGGTGCAGTATGGTTTGGAGGGGGGTTTTTTATGTTTTGGAAGGAGTCCAAACACCTGGGAGGGGAAATTTATGCAGAGATGAGGGTTCTTACTAAGATCCAGGTGAACTTAGTAATTCCCAATAGGATATTTATGGTTAAGTTTCAACTAGAGGGAGGGGATATTTACATAGGGGAATTATTACCATAGTTTTAGTAGGGGGAAGGGAAATAAATAGGGATTTACATAATAATGTCAGGAGTTAATATGAAAATGACAAGAAAGCACTAAGTTTCAGAGATCTTAGGCTTTAAAGGGGAGATAGAACTTTGTAGGGAAAGTGTGGACCCTCCTTGAGTAAAGCAGATCTTTACCAAGGCAAATGATATGGAAAATGATGAACTTAAGAGATATCAAGCAGATCTTGACCTCTTTAGGGGAATTTAGTAAAATGATTTAGGGAAGAGGATGAAAGGGGAGTTAGACATGCCTCGCTTGAAATGCTTCAAATAGGAACTGCCTGATAACTGTGATCTGGACAAATATAACACTTGAAAATGTGGAATTGATCACAAACCAACATTCTGCAACCTCAAAATTACCTACCCAGCCTACTTTCCTAGCATTTTTTCTTCTTTTTAGTTTGGGTGCATTTAGGCTTGCAGACCCAGCTTTTCAACTTTTCTTTTTCTATTTTCCTATCTACATCTACACTTATTTCTTCCAAGGGCTGAGATTAAGCAGTTGGGCTCCTTTGATTCTGTACCTATCTAAGAATCTTCCAATATTAAGCTGTTTGGACAGTTTTTCATTCTCTATATTCTCAAATAGGAAATTGAAACCTAGGGAGACCAAGATTAAGCTGTTTGGACCTCCCTTTAGCTGAAAATTCTACAAAAATGGAATAACTCTACAAAATTGGAATGCAGCAGTTGAACTTTGACCAACACACTTTCCTGGCCTCTTTCTTTGGTGACTGTTAGCAAATATGGAACATTGCAGCATGCAAAGTATGACATATTTGGCCTGTAAAAATGTCAATCATGAAATATGAGTAACCTGCTGCAGCAGGCGGCTAACACAACGAACAGTAAAAATATAAGATGAGTGGTGGAGATCTTATCACAGGAGATTACATGAATATATGGATGAACAAGATTAACGAAAGATCAGCAGTGGAGATCTTATCGCAGAGGATTAAGTGAATAGAGGGATGAACAACATTAATTGAAGATGAGCGGCAGAGATCTTATCGTTGGGATCAAGTGAATAGATGGATGGATTGATCAACGAATAGGATTAATGAAATATGAGTGGCGAAGATCTTATCACGGGAGGTTAAGACAATATATGGACGAATAGGATTATTGGGAGATGAATGGCAGCGATCTTATCGCGGTGATGAAGTGAATGGATGGATGGATCACATCAAGTCATGTGGTGATAGAAGGGTAAAAAATGTGTGGAATGATGGAGCGGTTTTTGTAGGTGGTAAGAAATTTCTCATGCGCCCTCAAAGTTGCAAGTTGTATTTCTAATTTTCACGTGATTAACCTAAGTGAGTGACATGTAACACAAGAAAACCACTTTTCTTGCGTGCTCTTGGGCCTATACTAGTCGTGCAAGAATTTGCACAAGATTGAGTGATAGCCGTTGGATCATGCGGGATTGATCAACGGTGGAGACCAGCCAAGCTAGTTTGCAGTCGGGTGACGTGATAGCTGTTGGATCGAGGACATGATAGATTGACGGTGGAGATTTGGAGTGCATAAAGTAGGTGGAAGAATTCACGATAGCCATCGGATTAAGCTAGAAAAATTGATGGTGAAGATCTGGAACGCGTAAAGTAAGGCATTGAAATGAATTAGATGGTGATTGGTCAATTTTATTTTGGATCGAATGGTAAGGAAATCTACAGGAATAATCTGATCAAGAAGTGTTTTATTAGCTTCCGCTTAAGCATTTCGTGTTGAAGGAAATGAGCATATGAGCAAAAAGTGATGGAAAAATATGACAATGAAATCAACCTCATACTGAATCAAGACAACAAACTTCATGCAAGAACTCTTGGCTAACCTGCTAATTGAAAGAAGGCATAAATGGAATCAAAGTAAAACACAACTAATCGGTGCTACACTACTATAATGGAAATGCAACTACTTAAGCAAATGAATGATTAAACCATTGATCTATGCTAGCATACATGCACAATAAAGAGGAGACTTAGCTACTAGGGTTGGGCCCTAACCCAAGAGCTTAATCCCTCTGAGTTAACTCAATGATGGCTAAAAAATACTCATTCTTATTATCAAAAAAAAGGATTACATAAAAAATTGTGACAAGTCTTGCAGCTCAAAAATAAAGTAGAGTTTTACAATCACAAATCTGAATCCTACTGAGGTCCTAGGCCTCTCAACTTATACGATTGAAGTCTCCAATGACTTCCTTAAAATTAGGTAGGCTTGGCTCCCAAACTCAAGATAAATTGGTGCTTTGACTTTCACTTAGTTGGTTGACTTCTAGTCCTCATGATTTGGTTGTCTGCACTCCGAGATAATGGAGGAATATTCAAATTGAGGGTTACTAAATGAGGAGGATTTACCTCCTATAATTCCTCTCCCTTCTCCCATTCTAGTTTTCACCAAGGTATTTGCAAAAATTCATTTATTTTATCCTTTAATATTGTGTTAAATGCACATTAGACCACAAAGCAAAATATCCAACTCTAACCCATCTCATAAACAAAATATAATCAAAAATATGCAATTAAGTTGTGAGAATAGTTGGTTTGACTAAGCTAGGAGGTGAATTAAGGCCAATATATTTACCCAATGATAAGGCTCATCATCACCCCCTACTGGAAGTGTTCCTCATCCTCCCAGAAACTTAGTCAATGTTTATGCCCTTCATGGCTCTAGTAGCCTCCCTGACATCCCATGCCTCTGTTGTGGTCTCTTTTTATTGTTCATAGAAGCCTGCTTTCCTTTCTACTTCTTCCCATTGCCTCTTTTCCTAGACTAAGTTTCAGGCCTATCCAATTGACCTTGAACCTTCGCATTAATTGCTTATACATCGGTGCCCTGTTGAGTGCCTCTCTCAATCTTTGAGGGGAGTGATATTCTCTAATCTTCAAGCTGCGTGACAGTGTGTTCCATCTCTTGAAGCAGGAGTGTATACTATCATCCCCTAGTAGCCTAAACAAATCCTCAAAATCTGAAATTGCTTGCTCTTGGGTAGCAAGATATCTAGGTGCCAGCTGAGGATCATTTGCAATTAAATTAAGGGTGTTGATTAGGGCCTTTAGATTTGATTGTTCAGCTCTAAAGAAAAGAGGTTCATTCTCCTCTCCGGCCAATATTATTTTCATCTTTGTATCCCTTGACTCCTCATGGTTCATCCATGATGCCAAAGCCATTAATTGCAAATCTCCTAGCTCGACATTAGAATCCCAAACATTCATGTCTGTGAGGGCCATGTTGTGCAAGTAAAACTTAGCCATTTTGGCCCTCTCCTCTAGTGTACTTTGATCACAAAGATCAATAAACTTCCTATAGTCCTGAAATGGCCTGGTGCCCCTTTCTGCTAGTGTTTTAATACGAAAGTGCAGCCATTATTATCTGAGGTAAAGAGCATTGGATTTAGCTAGAATCCTACATTGGATGGCCTCCAAGGGGAGGCTAGACATACATGCTAGTTGGTTTTCCCTTTCCTATAGCTTTGCTCTCAGCCATGCATTTTCCCTCTCAAGTTGATCTCTCATTATTGCTTCTTTGTCCCTTAAGCCACTTAGCTCTTTGTTTTTCTTATCTTCTTCCTCTTGTTGTTCTTTCTCATCTCCATTAGTTTCTTCCTTTTTTTCCTCCTTTCTTTCAGCACCATCTTCCTTCTCTTCTCCTTCATCATGTTCCTCTGCATTAGTTTCTTCTTCATCCATCTCATCCCCATCTAGCTCTATATATTCTTCTTTTTGTTTTTCCTCCTCCTCACTGACAGAAGGACTAACATCATAGGTGAGGGTTTTGATGTCATCCTCTGCTAGTAAGTCTTTGAATACTGACCATGTTATAGGGATCCTGAGGTTTTGGAGGGCACCCTCAATGAGGATCTTGATCAACCCATTCTGAGAAAATTGTTGTGAATTCCCTTCCTTTAATTTATTGTTGGAGCCTATAAGTGATTTCATCAAGAAATATGGTATGCTAAGTCTTTGGTGAACTGGTGTTTCTACCCCAAATCTAAATTCTTCAAGCATTCAAAAATGATAGCCATAAACAATACTATCTCTATGGAATGGTAGATGATGTGACAGGGTACGGTGAATGAGGTTGATGGTAATGAATGAGGGTGGAAGATGACGTGGAGGAAATGAGATGGAATGGAGCAATTGGGGTGGCCCGCTATAGGGGTAGGGAGTGTACGAGATGTTCATTAGACTTGAACACCCCCACAGCAATCTCAGGCTGTAGATCTCACTCAAAAACCTTGACATCATGGTCAACTGTGGGGGTTGAGCCTGATTTATAACTCGTGCTCATTGCTCCCCCATAGAGCACTTTATCTACCTCTCGAACCCACACTTACTTAAATATTCTACTATCGCTCAAACTTTAATATGGGTCGAGGCCCCACCTTACATGTGATTTGAATGCCATCACAAATAAATATTTTTTTCTAACACTTGCATCCTCTTTTGATTTTAAAAATAATTTCCTTTTTTCTAGCTGACTGTCTACTTTGTTGAAGGTGGCCAAGTTAACTCGCCACCTTTTCACTTATAAACCAACTATTTTGTGACTCTTACAACTTTTGATCAAATGACGCATATGAGTGAGTAAGTGGGATACTTACCTATGGTCTCGATGACATGCTGCAGTTGTCGAAGATCAGAGGTATTGCGTTGTTTATTTGCTCCATGGTTATTCTTCTTCCTCCTGTAATATCTGTTGTATATTGTCTGGAGCTCCTAGATCATCCTAGTGAAGACTTGTAGCTGACGATTGTAGAAAACATAGTCTTCGCCTAAATTGAAGCATTGAAGTGAAAAAAAAAATGGACTTGATGGAGGGATGCATGGTAAAGAGTGGAGGAGATGAATATATGTGAGGCAAGGTTCCCTTTGGATCTTCTATTTTCTCCTTGATTGTCTTTTTCACCCACCTGCAAATAACAATTATGTCTTCTTTTTTTTTTTGAAAAACACCTAGGTTGCCTCAGATAGGTTTTCACCCTAGATGTTTGCCCTGGGTGCCTCAAGGAAGGTTTTCACCCAGGGATCTTCTTATTCTTTTTTTCTTTTTTTTCATCATTGGGCCACCTCAGGAGGTTTTCAACCCAAATATGGGAAACAGGCACCTCATGGAGGTTTTCACCTTAATCCTTATTCTTTTTTGTTTTCTCCTTTTTTTTCTTTTTTCAGTGACCTGATGAGGGAAGAGCTGGAACTTTCTCCACCATCATCACTGCCTTATTTATATTGTCAATGAACTATTATTTTGATAAAGGCCTCTTGTACATTTTCAATCAATGTCCATTAACAAGCAATGGAATGGCTTCTTCATCTATAGTTCTGATTTGCACTGAACCATTATCATGGCATCTTTCCACCATATAAGGTTTGAGCCATCTTGTCCTTAGCTTTCCCTTGAAGTCTTTATGCCTAGAATAATATAATAATGCCCAATGACCCTCTTGAAATTATTTCTCCTTAATATGTTTATCATGTCATATCTTCCTCTAAAGCTGAACTATCTCTGTATGTAGGAGGACCTGCATTCTGAATTCATCCAAGCCATTCAAATGGAACAATCTTTCTTTTTGTGCATGACTGAGATCCAAATCTATTTGGGCTGCCATCCTCAATGTGTTATATTCAAACTCAATGGGTAGCAAAGCCCTTTTCCCATAGACCAACTCTTAGGGTGTAAATCTAGTGGTCTTCTTCCATGTTGTATTATAGGCCCAAGTGGCCTCAACTAGTCTCTCTACTCAATCCTTCTTGCTGTTTCTCACTACCTTGGTTAAGATGCTTTCCAGTGCCCTATTGGTCACCTCCACTTGCCCATTAGCTTGTGGATGATAAGGAGTGGAGGTCCTATGCTTGATATTGTGATGGATGAGTAGTTCTTCAATCATGTTGGAGGTAAACTGGCTACCTTGGTCTGTGACTAGCTCTCTAGGGTAACCAAATTTGTAGAATACATTCTGCCTTAGGAACTCAACCACCTTCTCTTTTGTTGTTGCCTTAATCGCCTTGGTTTCATCCCACTTAGTCAAATAATCAGTGCACACAATAATGTACTATTTTTGCTTTAAAGAAGGGTTGATAGGCCCAATGAAGTCCATGCCCCACTTGTCAAATGGCTTGAAAGTCACTTGCTATTGTAGGGGGATTTCATCTCTTGGAGTAGGATTTTCCATCCTCTGGCACCGATGACACTGACTAATGTACTTTTTCACATCCTGATGAAGAGTGGGCCACTTATAGCCCGCTTGTAACACTTTGAATGTTGTCCTATTTGCTCCAAAGTGACCTCCACAAGGCCCATCATGACAGGTCAGAAGGATGAAAAAAAATTCCTCTTCCATTACAAACCTTCTCAAGATTTGATCTAGGCCAAGTCTAAAATGATTGCCCCCAATCTAGGTAAAAGGGGCACTTTTCTTGACTATCTTTCTCTTTTCTTTGGATGGCAAGTTTGGTTGAACTCTGTTGATACCAAATAGTTTGCTATATCAGCAAAAAATGGGGAGAGAACTGAAATAGCAAAAAAATGCTCATCTGGTAACTGGTCATCTACCATTCCTTCTTCACCTACAGGAAGATTCATCCTAGATAGAAAGTTTGCAACAACATTTTCCTTACCAGGCTTATCAACAATAGTTATATCAAACTGTTGTAATAAAAGCAACCATCTTATAATTACAACTTTCACATCTGGTTTGTTCATTATATATTTGATTGCAGCATGGTTAGTATGCACAAATGTTTAGTAGCCTGTAATGTAATGCCTAAATTTTTTTAATGAATGCACACCAGTTAGGAGTTCCTTTTCATTCACAGTATAATTTATCTCAGCCTTTGACAGGTTCCTACTAATAAAATAGATGGCATAAGGAAATTTCTCCTCTATCTGACCTAAGGCTACTCCTATGGCTTTGTGTGAGGCATCAACCTGAATATGAAAATGGAGAGCCATGTTTGGGCCTTGAAGAATTGGTGCAGTGGTTAACTTACCGTTTAAAATGTCTAAGGCCTCTTGATAGATTTTTGACCATATAAACTCAAAATCTTTGTCCAACAACCCAAATAAAGGAGAGGCCAACTTGTTGAAGTCCTTTATGAACCTTCGGTAATATCCAACTAACCCTAAAAAACTCCTTACATCCCTCTTCTTTTGTGGATGTGGGACCCTTTGGATGATTGCTATTTTGTTTGGGTCCACCTGTAGTCCTTGTTGAGATATTGAATGACCTAACATGGTACCTTCAATCATTAAGAATTCACATTTTTCTAGACTAATAGACAGGTTCATTTCAATGCATTTGTGCAATACTTTTACTAGGTTAGTCAAGGCTTCTTGAAAATCATACCCATAAGGTGTAAAATCATCCATATAAATTTCCATCGCATCATGTACTAATTCAACAAAAATACTCAAGATTTCTCTCTAGAAAGTGGTAGGAGGATTACATAGGCCAAAAGGAAGGACCCTATAGGCAAAAGTACCCCAGGGATAGGTGAATGTGCTCTTATCCTAGTCTTCTGGGCCGATTTGGATTTGGTTGTACCCACTGAATCCATCTAAGAAAGAAAAGAACTTCTTCCCCGCCAGGCCATCTAGCACTTGATCAATGAAGGGTAGGGGAAAATGATCCTTCATTGTGGCTTTGTTCAGCTCCCTATAATCGACACAAATCCTGCACTTATCATATTTCTTGGGAACTAACACTAAAGGAGAGGCTCACTCACTGTCAGAGATAGGGTAAATGAATCTTGCATGTAGAATTTTTTGCATTTCTTCTCTGACTATATCTTTAAGAGCTGGATTCATCCTCCTTTGTGGTTGTCAGACTAGCTTGCAACCTTCTTTGATGTATATGTGATGAGTACACACTGAGGGGTGTAGTCCCTTCTGTCATGAGGAACGAGTTATATTTGCGGACAAATCTAACCTCCCTAGGAGTCTAAGACTCTCTAGTGACAAACAAACCAAACAAGAGCTATCCTTCCCTAGATACACATTATTTTACAAGAATTCAAATGTTTTCGATCTTACCTTAGGTCCAACGCTTGTTGTAGTAGTCCAGTCTTGTTGATCCAGATGAGCTCCTCCTTCACCTTCAGACCTGCATACACTAACAAGGCAAACAATTACATAGCATCTGAATATTCATTATAAAACAAAGCATACCTATCATACTGACCAAGGAATGCATGAAATAATTCATTAACAAATCATTGAGAAGAATGGACTTATTTGTATTAAATAATCAAAGGAACCATTACAACCTGAGCCTTGGTGTTGTGCAAGCTCCTCCCAGGTTCCAGCAAGAGATTTCCTCTACTTTGACAAGCTCACCCACTCCCACTATGGCAACAAGGAAGGATAGTGATCTCTCCTCACAAGTCAACAAATGGAAGTCCTAATTCCAGCAGCATTTACCCTATAGAATGTTCAGCTTTCAAACTCCCCTCCTTTGGCCCAATGC